>APFE030802909.1:0-12223 GCA_000404065.3 Pinus taeda
ACAACTCAGATCAGGTAGAGTTCCAAATAAACCTTCTATAGATGTCAAAAGTAAAGCATTTCTGAGGAAGATTCTCTTGAAGCCAATAAGGGTTCTGAAGCATCTCTTCAAAACTCAAGCACTCAAAAAGGAAAAGAAAAAGAGTTAACCCCCACCACTCCTATAGTTGAGAAACCTGCATCTTCATCCACACCTCCTTTTCCTGAAAGGTTACAAATTGACAAAGGAGTGGAAAAACAAATCTTATTTCCTGACTATGACTTTCTAGATGAATTGAAGAATGTCTGTATCAAGATCCCCTTGTTACAAGACATTAGAGAAATTCCTATTCTAGCTAAAACAATAAAGGAGTTGAGTCTCAAAAGACCAGGAAGGAAACCAAGAGATACAAGAAAAATCCACCTGGTAGGAAAAATTGCAGATATCATGATGGGAAAAGTTACCATGCAGAAGTATCTAGACCCTGGTAGTCCAATTTTTAAAACAACTATCAATGCGGTAGAAATTCCAAATACTTTGATTGATTTAGGGGCTGTTATCAACATCATGAGTAGACAGACTATGGAACAGCTAAAAATTCCTAACCTTCTTTTTACACCTAATTTATTACAACTTGCAGATCGCTCTATTATTAAACTAGATGGTGTATTAGAAGACATTTCAGTCTCCTTAGACTCTTGGGAATATCCAGTGGATTTCATGATTTTAACTCCCAAGAGTAATCTAGGAGGACATCCTCTTATTTTAGGAAGACCTTGGCTAGCCACAACTGATACTTTCATAAGTTGTAGGTCTGGGGATATGTATATTTCTGATGGCAATTCGACAAAGAAATTCAATCTGTATCCTCTAGCAAAAGCAATTACAGAAGTAGGAGATAATGAGTGGGTTGATGATGAAGATACTATACAACCTGTCTGTTATCACTTAGAACTAAAGGTTTGATGCATACAGTTACATGCCCTAGTTTGATGACAAAGGTCTATGTTTAAGTTGTTTTCATTTTTATTTGTCTCACTTAGGAGTCAGAGTTTTAAAAGGTTTTTAAGCTTAAATCAGACTCTGCTCCTATTGGCTTTCCTCCACTCATCATTATTCCATAGTCATGTCTTGTCTATGCCAAGTCACCTTGTCTTTTAGTGATTCCGCAGCGTAGTCTTATTTGCCCATTTCGCAGCGCAATCATAGTCTAGCAGTTTCGCAGCGCATCATTAAAAAATATAACTAATAGCGCTGCGAAATCATGGATTCGTGCATTCCGCAGCGAATCTTTCCTGAAATGTCAAGTCCATAGGTGAGTCAGCATTTCCGTCCATTCATGTCAGTTTGAGTACCTCTTGAAATCATGTCTGAACGTTCATTTGCCGCTACTCCACCAATAGATTTTTGATATGCATGGAAATCTCATTCCCAAGAGATTTTACCGTGCATAGTCCTTAATAATGGTCGTGAGTGTTGCATGATTAACTAGTCATGTTTCAAATTTGAATTTCAAGCGAGGCTGTTCAAGCGAGCCTGATTACAAGCGAGGCTAAGTTAAAAAAGGGAGGTGAACCATCTCGACCGGAGCTGTTAGAATTTGGCTGTGAAGACTTCAAAGTAAGAATTTGGCTGTGAAGATTTCAAAGTGAAGATGGAGAGGAAGGAGCACAGGTCCGGAAAATGTCAAAGGAATGAACCTGAAGGCCTGGACATAACCTTGAGAGATGAAGGCGTGAAGAAGGCGTTTAAAGATGCCGGGTGCTGGAGATTTTGTAAAAAGCTACAAGGAGGGCATGCACAGGTAACAAAAGAATTTGCGCTTAATTTTACTGGTTTGAATTCAAAGGTTGCCATGTTAGAGATATCAGTTTCTCCAGAAGCAATAGCTGCTATAACCGAGATACCAAGAGGCCAGGAAGAATGGTTCAAAAATATTAAATTTGATAGGAATCCTTGTAAGGAGTTCTTAAAAGAGGCATATGTAAATGAGGATTACACAAAAGCAGTTCCTAGGTACTATCTCAAGGAACATTATGCTCTTCTTCTTACCTGCATTCAGAAGTATTTAACCTGTGAAGGAAGATAGCCTTCAGAAGATAGGCAGAGACTGGAATTCTTTTATCTTCATGGCTGGATTCCAAAGTAAGACTGGTCTTACTCCTCAACCGGCCAGAGAGTTTACAATAGCTGAGCTCCAAAGGGAAGCAAGAGCCAAAAAGAAAACCAAGCCACAGCTACCAAAACCAGTGAAGCCGTTAGTCATTCAAGAACAGCCTTAGAAATCTACAAAGGAGAAGACTCAGGGTAAGAAGACTGTACCTCAAGAAAGTAAACCTGAAGCAGTCTCAAGGGTGAGGACAAGAAGCCAGATTAATAAAGAAAAAGGCAAAGCTATAGCTGTCGAAGAAAGCCCTGTGTCTAAGACAAGCCCTGTGTCTAAGGCAAGCCTAAATGATCTATTACAGGCTATTGAGTTAGATCAGTCCAAACCAATTCAGATTGATTTGACACAGTCACCACAGGTAAAGGTTAAGAAAACCAAGGCCTCAAAAAGGCTTAAGTTTGATGAGCCAGCCCAGGAATTTGTTTTTAAACCAAGAAGACCCATGACTAGAAATTTCCAGCAGGTACAGGAAGCACTGCCCAGAACAGAGGAAAAAGGGGAAGGAACACGACCTTAGCAAAAGAGCAGCAAAAGTAAAGCAGCCATCACATCTCAAGGAGATTATGTGGCAGCCATGAAAAGCCAAATAGAAGCAGCTGAGGAAGAAATTAACCAACTGAAGAAATCCACTGAAGATCTGAAGGCAGAGCTAAGCCGGTTACCTAATAAATGAATTCACTTTTCTGAAAAGGTTTTGTTCCCAATTTTGCTAATTTTGCTTAAATCTTAGTGTTTTGAAGATGTTTAAATCCCTGCTACACATGTGAAGCATCAAAGGGAGTTTTTGGCAACCGATGATTGGATGATATAAGCTCTCGGGTTAAAAAAGCAAACTGTTTTTAATAAAACAGCAGTTTCGTAGCGCGCTACGAAACTGCTGTAGATGATGTTTTTTTTAAACGCAGACAGACAGTTGATATTATGAGCGGGAGTTTTTGAAAAAGAGACACTTGTCCATCACCACAACCTACAACATATTTAAAACACGGCCACGTTCCATTCCTTGGGTTATTAAAGGCTCAGAAAGGTGTTGTTCATGTTCGAGCAAATTATGGAAAACAGAAGCCGAGAAGCAGGGGACACCTCCTAATACCATGGGCAGATAGGGATTCAGTGTTCAAAGGCCAATATGGCGTATTTAATATCCAACTCAGCCAAATCTAAAGAGAACCAGGTGTCAAAGGACGAGGAAAGCCACTATGGCACGAAGATGGAGTTAGAGTCATAATTGATTTAGGACTTTTTAAAATTACAGTCAACACTTTATTTGTATTTAATAGACAGTTAAATAGTTGATAGGTGTCTTTAGAGATAAGGATCGAGTTATTAAAATTCCCCTCATGCTGGAGGAGGAAACTCGAATTAGTTAGAATAAGGATTATATATAGCTGAGACAGCAATGTAATGAGGGTTGGAAATTTGATAGCAGAGGTACTGTTTTAGCTTATGTAAAGACCATTTTCAGTAATACAAAGCATCTACTTTTCTTCTCAGGATTCATGAAGGATTTGTCATGTTCAGAATATGTGTTTTGTTCTTTCCTTAATGTCTTTTTTCAGTTGCATGGATGCATAATCACTTAGAATTCACTGATTGTGCTCTGACTTCCTGTATGCATGTGTGAACTGTGGTTCTATGTAAGTTGTATTCTGAACATTTAAATGCTAAGTGCCCTGACTTCTATGCAAAGGTAGTGTCATTGTTCACTGAAGTATGATTGACTCCATAGGCCCAATGGGAACTTATGAAATGTTTATCCAGCCATTATATTTGTCCATGTTGTTACACTACAAGAGTTAGCCCTCTTATCATTAATCAAAATCAATAACCCTTTTGAGAGAGCCCTCTCAGGCTAAGGAGGCTAAGCCTTAGTCAAAAGCTTGGTTTGAAATAGTTACTTAGAGTCAACCTGACCAGCAACCTATCAGGACTTGATTTTGAGATAACATTTTGGTGCGTCTGCCAAGAGTCTGAAGATTGCTCATTCCCGAAAAATTATGTTCCTGAACTTCTGAAGGTAGTAGGAGCTCAGAAAGGTTTTCGAGGCTGCATTCTACCTTGGTGACTCCATTCAATCTTAAAGTTAAAAAGGTGGCTTCGAAAGGAAGATACACAAGGAGTAATCCTGACCCAAACCCACCTAGTCCTATGGATAATCCCAACATTATCTCCAGGAGCAGGCAAAGATTTTCTGATATACCAGGTACTTCAAACATTTCAAAATCTTTGTTTCCTGAATTTTCTAGAAGTCCTGAAGATAAAATTGTTGATGATAAAATTAAAGAAGTATTGTTGAGGTCTGAAAACGAAGAAGAGCTTATTGGAATTATTCTAGATTTACAAAAAAGAGGCATTGATACTTCATCTTTAGTGTCAGAAAGAGATAAGGAAGAGTTTTGGGAGGTTGTTACTTCAGAGTTGTTATTAGAGGAAGAGGACTTAAACCAGCTCAAAGAACTTGATCCTTTTGAAGTTTTGCTTAAATCTAAAACTGGTTTACCTCTCCCAAATTGGAACTCTTTTCTCAGTGGCTTGCAAAGTCCAAATAGCCCTTTCCAAATCAATACTTTATCTTCTGCCTCTGTTAGTCCAAATAGTCCTCAGACAATACCTACTTCCACTGGTCATACCATACCTGTTGTCATTGCTCCTCCTTTCAGTATGGCTATACCTCCTAGGTATGCTCCTCTGGCCCTCCCTGCTGTTTTACATGATCTTCCTAGCAAATATGCTGCTAGGATTCCAACATGGGGAGGTGATGAAGATATTACAGTAGAGGAACATGTGTATAGGTTCAATGATTTTATTGACAGGGAGGAAGTGGATGATGAAGATGTAAAACTAAGATTGTTTGCTCAAACTTTTATTGGGGAGGTCAGAAAATGGTTTAAAGCCCTTAGAGCTGGAAGCATTCATAGTTGGGTAGAATTTGAAGACAACTTTCTAAGGAAATGGGGAAATAGAACCAACCCTGTTCAAGCCCTTACAGAATATAACAATCTTACGAGAGCTCCAGAGGAAACAATTCAAAATTTCTCTAAGAGGTTTAACAAAATATATAATTCCATTCCAGCTCATTTGAAACCTCCTGGAGCTTTGGCACAGTTGAGATACGCTGAATCATTTGATTCAGATTTTTCCCTTTTACTCAGGGAAAGGGAATCTGCCTCTCTTGCTGACATGAAAAATGATGCAATTAAGGTAGAGGTGAATATGACTGCTGCTAATAAATCTAAGATGGCAAAGTCTAAGTTGAAGGAGGAAGAGAAGCCTTCTACATCAGCTCAAGAAGACAAGCTTGAAACCATGATGAAGACCGTGGAGAAATTGATGGACAGATTAGCTCTTGGGACTGCTTCTGCTCCTCCAGCACAACAAGAACCTCAATTTAGGAACCCTCAGTTCAGAAGATCTCAGAATCAACAAAGGCCAAGAGATAACCAAAATCAGCAGGCAGATCCTCCAGTCAGGCCTCCTTTCCAACAGAATTTGGTAGATGAAGAGGATGAACCTGAAGTCCCCGAGGAATCAATTCATTGTTTGGATGAAGATGGTTCAGGAATTTTCTTGACCAAAGAGGAACATGGGGAGTCCAGCATGATAAAATCAGAAGAAGAACCTTCAGATTTTGTGAAGGGCTATCAGCATGCTATTTTTGAGATGCAAAAGCAATATAATCTCAGGAATAGAGATGTTCCTATTACAGCAAACAAAGTACAGATTAAGAAGAATACCTCAAGGATAGTTGATGATAAAAAGGAAAAAGCAAAGGTAGTTGAAAGTAAAGATGATCCTCCTCTTGACAAAAAGGACATTCAAATTTCTTCTCCTCCAAAGGAAATTGACAAGACTACTTCTGTTTTTAGTATTGAGAATGAGATTGCAAAAATTAAAATATCAGTCCCTTTTAATGAAATTCTCAAGGTAGACAAATACAGAAGTAAAATTGTTGAAATGCTTAATTCACAATCAGGAGTGGCTGATATCCTAAATGTACAAGAAGATAATCCTATTATCTGTTTGGGTCCAAGACTTGAGGATGAACAAAATGAAGAGTTTCCTCCTTTCTACATAAGCATTACCATTCATGATATGACTCTACATAATGCTATGTTAGATTTGGGGGCGTCACATAATCTTATGCCTAAGGTAATCATGGAAAGATTGGGGTTGGAGGTTACTAGGCCATACAAGGATTTATGTTCTTTTGATTCAAAGAGAGTCCATTGCATTGGGTTGATAAAAGATCTAGTTGTGGGGCTTACACAAATTCCAGCAAAAACAACTGTTATGGACGTTGTTGTTGCAGACATTCCACCTAAGTTTGGAATGCTTCTTTCAAGGTCATGGGAAGCAAAGATTAAGGGCACATTGCAGATGGATCTTACATATGCTACCATTCCAGTGTTTGGTGAACAAAGGAGGCTGTACCGAGAAACAAGGATGGCCTACATGGTGAGCAGCAAAGAAAAGCCTAAGAATTTTCCTATTTACTCATGTGATACTGGTCTTGGTTCAGCTATTCTTTTAAATGAATCAGTTGGGAGAGAATTAGAAGACAAATCTGCAGAAAATCAGAGTCAAGAAGGACAGCAAGGAGATGAAGAAGAAATCATGGGCTGCTGGACATTGTACTTTGATGGATCAACAGGAAAAGAAGGGGCAGGAGCTGGCATTTGGATCACTAGTCCAACTGAAGAAAGTAAGTTTCTCTCATACAAATTAAACTTTGATTGTACCAATAATATGTCTGAGTAGGAGTCTCTAGTCTTAGGTTTGGAAGCCTTGATAAAGTTGAAAGCCAAAAATATTGCTATTTGTGGAGATTCTGAGTTGGTAATTAAACAAATAGAAGGTTCATATCAAACCAAAGATGCAAGAATGAGAGCATACAAAAATTTAGTGTTGGACATGTTAGAAAAGTTTCAAACCTACTCTTTTAGCATCAAAACTAGAGACCAAAACTCTATTGCAGACTCTCTTGCTGTTTCAGCCAGCCTATTCATTATTCCTAGGCACTCTTCTAATGGTTATGAAGTGGATGTTCGCCATAGACCAGTCATACCGGATAATATCATAAACTGGCAAGTTTTTGAAGATGATCAGCATCTTAGAAATTTCATTGAATTAAAGGAAGAGTTTGAGCACAATCAGATAGATCAGCATAACATGTTGACAGAGCCAAAAGAGAATTCTGAAGTTTTACAGTTACAAAACAATTTAATCCCTAAAGGCCTCATTCCTTTGGAAAAATTGTTTGATCAAAATGATGTGTTCAAAGCACCGAGATTACAAGCTAATGAGGAGGAAGTAGAAAACTGTAATTTAGGTGACTCAGTTATGCCTAAGATGGTGAAGATTTCAGAGTTCCTTCCAGCTGATATGAAGATCAAATATGTTGAGATGATGAAAAGATTCATTGATGTTTTTGCATGGAGCTATGCTGATTTGAAACAATATGATTCTTCAATCATACAACATACTATCCCTATTAAGCCGAACGAGAAGCCTTTTAAGCAGAAGCTAAGAAGGATTAATCCTCTTCTAATGCCTCTGATTGAAAAAGAAGTGAAAAAGCTTTTTGATGCCAAAATTATTGTACCAATTAGATTCTCAAATTGGCTTGCTAACTTGGTACCAGTCAGAAAAAAGAACAGGGAGATCAGAATTTGTATAGACTTCAGGAATTTAAACAAAGCTTCATTGAAAGATAATTACCCTCTCCCCAAAATGGATTTTATTCTGCAAAACATTGTTGGTTCACAAAGGATGTCTATGCTTGATGGCTTCTCAGGGTACAATCAGATTCTTGTCCATCCAGATGATCAGGAGAAGACAGCCTTCACTACACCATGGGGTACATTCATGTATGCAAAAATGCCCTTTGGCCTCATGAATGCAGGAGAAACTTTCCAGAGAGCAATGGATATTGCTTTTTCTGAAGAAAAGGACAAATCAGTGGTGGTTTATCTTGATGATATCACAGTTTTTTCAAAGAAGGAAGAAGACCACTTAAAGCACCTTGAAAGGGTCCTACTAAAATGTAGGAGGTTTGGTATTTCTCTAAACCCAACCAAAAGTATTTTTGCTTTAACTTCTAGCAAACTGCTTGGACATATTATTTCTGAAGAAGGAATTAGGATTGATCCTAATAGAGTTAGTGCAATTCAAAAGTTAGATTTACCAAGGAGCAGGAAGGAAATTCAATCTTTTCTTGGGAAAGTTAACTTTGTTAGAAGATTCATCCCTAACTTTGCTGAAGTGGTCAAGAACATAACAAAGATGTTAAAAAAGGGAGCAGATTTTAAATGGACAGCTGAAGCAAAGGAATCATTTGAAAAGATCAAGAAAGCACTTACTCAAGCACCAGTCCTCATCAGCCCGGATTTTACCAAGGAGTTTCTGATCTTCACGTTTGCTTCTGATGACACAATTGCTGGAGTTTTATTGCAAAAAGGAAGTTAAGGTACTGAACAACCCATTTCTTTCTTTAGCAAGACATTGGCTAATGCTGAATTGAAATATAATATCCTAGAGAAACAAGCTTATGCATTGGTGAAAGCAATTAAGGATTTCAGGATTTATGTTTTGCACTCTCACATTGTTGCATACGTGCCAAATACTGTTATAAAAGATATTCTGACACAAGCTGATCCAGATGGAAAAAGGGGAAAGTGGATAGCAAAGCTGTTGGAGTATGATATCGAGATCAAACCCACCAAATTGGTAAAAGGTCAAGGCCTAGCCAAATTGTTGACTCAGTCAAATCTGGACTGTATTGATATTAATTTAAACACAGAAATCTCAGAAATTTTTGAAAATGAAGAAGAGATAGTCCAGATTAATGAGAAATTCTTGATCTCAGAATGGTATAAGGATGTAACATTTGTTTTGCAGCATAACAGAGCTCCAGATAACCTATCAAAATCCAAAGCTCGGTTTACCAAGTTAAAATCTCTCAGATATTTTGTGCATGAACAAAATTTGTTTTGGAAAGATGCAGGAGGGATATTATTGAAGTGTCTCATTGAAGAAGAAGCTGATAAAGTAATTGATGAGTTTCATAAGGGAGATTGCGGAGGTCATCACTATTGGAAAGCCACTGCAACCAAGGTTTTGAGAGCTGGCTATTTTTGGCCAACCATGTTCAGAGATATTTATAAACAGATAGCCACATGCCATGAATGTCAAGTCTTCGAAGGGAAGAGAAAGCTCATGCCAATGCCCTTGGTTCCTATTTATGTTGAAGCACCCTTCCAGCAGTGGGGATTAGATTTTATAGGGGAAATCCATCCTCCCTCATCAAGACAGCATCGCTGGATTCTCACAACCACCGATTACTTTACAAAGTGGATAGAGGCAATACCCACAAGGCAAGCAAATGATTCAGTGATTATTTCTTTCTTAGAAAATAATATATTATCAAAATTTGGTTGCCCAATCAAGATCATTACAGATAATGCTCAAGCTTTCAAGTCCAAAAGAATGATTAATTTTTGTCATCAATATCACATATCCCTTGGACATTCCACTGCATTATCCATAGGGAAATGGTTTAGCTGAGTCTTCAAACAAGAGTCTTGTCAGAATCATTAAGAAGCTGCTGCAAGAAAATAAAAAGGCTTGGCATTTGAAACTGAAATATGCCTTGTGGGCTGACCGGATTTGCACAAAAAGATCCATTGGGACATCACCATATGAGCTTGTGTATGGGACAGAGGCTATATTTCCAACATCTCTCGGAGTACCAGTAGTGAAGCCGATTCAAGGATTAGAAGAGGAGCCAAATGCTATACAGCGCAGGATAAATCAGCTCATAGCTTTGCAGGAAAAAAGGAACGAGGTGTTTGAAGGTCATCAACAAAGCCAAAATAGGGTCAAAAGAGCATTTGACAAAAAGATCAAAGAGGTTACATTTCAGATTAATGACAAAGTCCTCAAATGGGAAGCCAGAATTGAGGAGAAGGGTAAACATGGTAAGTTTGAAAATTTGTGGAAAGGGCCGTATTAGATTTCTGCTTTCCATGGGAATAACACCTATATTCTGCAGGAGATTGATGGAACACCATATGCTGGAGGACCTGTTAATGGCAGGTTCCTAAAGCATTACAATTGATTGAATTTCGACCAAGTGTCTCAGAAACATTGTACATAACCGTTTTGCTAGTTTTTCTTGTTGTAAATAATTGACAAGCTGAACACGAAGCTTAAGCCCGAGGTGAAGGCCCACAAAGCTAAAAGGAATTCTTGTCAACTCTGTTTATGTTTTCAGGAAATGGATAAGACACTGGACCTGCGAGTTCTTAGTGTACTACAGGAGCACACTATCCCAAGTGGAGCCACTGTTATCACTTAGAACTAAAGGTTTAATGCATACAGTTATATGCCCTAGTCCGATGACAAAGGTTTATGTTTAACCTGTTTCCATTTTTATTTTCCTCACTTAGGAATCGGAGTTTTAAAGGTTTTTAAGCTTAAATTAGACTCTGCTCCTATTGGCTTTTCTCCACTCATCATTATTCCATAAGTCATGTCTTGTTTATGCCAAGTCACCTTGTCCTTTAGTGATTCTGCAGCGCAGTCTTATTGGCCCATTTCGCAGCGCAATCATAGTCTAGCAATTTCGCAGCGTGTAATGATTAAGCCATTTCGCAGCGCATCATTAAAAAATATAACTAACAGCGCTGCGAAATCATGGATTCGTGCATTCCGGAGCGAATATTTCCTGAAATGTCAAGTCCATAGGTGAGTCAGCATGTCCGTCCATTCATGCCAGTCTAAGGACCTCTTGAAATCATGTCTGAACGTTCACTTGCCGCTCCTCCACCAATAGATTTCTGATATGCACGGAAATCTCATTCCCAAGAGATTTTACCGTGCATAGTCATTAATTATGGTCGTGAGGGGGGCATGAGTAACCAATCATGTTCCAAATTTGAATTTCAAGCGAGGCTGTTCAAGCGAGCCTGATTACAAGCGAGGCTGAGTTAAAATGGAAGGTGAATCATCTCGACCGGACTTGTTACTATTCGGCTGTGAAGATTTCCGAGTTAGAATTTGGCTGTGAGAATTTCCAAGTTAGAATTTGGCCGTGAAAATTTCAAAGTGAAGATGGAGAGAAAGGAGCACAGGTCCGGTAAGTGCCAAAGGAATGAACCTGAAGGCCTAGACATAACCTTGAGAGATGAAGGCGTGAAGAAGGCGTTTAAAGATGCTGGGTGCTGGAGATTTTGTAAAAATTTGCAAGGAGGGCATGCACAGGTAACAAAAGAGTTTGCACTTAATTTTACTTGTTTGAATTCAAAGGTTGCCATGTTAGAGATATCGGTTTCTCCGGAAGCAATAGATGCTGTGACCAAGATACCAAGATGCCAGGAAGAATGGTTTAAAAACTTTAAATTTGATAGAAATCCTTGTAAGGAGTTCTTAAAAGAAGCATATGTAAATGAGGATTATACAAAAGCAGTGCCTAGGTTCTATCTCAAGGAACATTATGCTCTTCTTCTTACCTGCATTCAGAAGTATTTAACCTGTGAGGAAAGATACAATAAGGTTTATCCTTATCATTTCAAATTGCTCCTGCATTTTACCGGGAAGGTCTCCATAGACATTCCATTTTATTTATTTCGCAGTATAAGTAAAATGTGTGATAAGGTGCAGCTCAGGAAAGAGGACTGTGAAACCTCTCTATTTCACCATGGCCAGATTAAGTTGTTGATTCTAGATAGCCTCCAGAAGATAGGCCGAGACTGGAATTATTTTATCTTTATGGCTAGTTTCCAAAGCAAAACTGGTCTTACTCCTCAACCATTTAGAGAGTTTACAATAGCTGAGCTTCAAAGGGAGGCAAGAGCTAAAAAGAAAACCAAACCACAGCCACCAAAACCAGTGAAGCCGTCAATCATTCAAGAACAGCGTCAGAAAACAACAAAGGAGAAGACTCAGGGTAAGATGACTGTACCCAAAGTAAATAAACCTGAAGCAGTCACAAGGGTGAGGACAAGGAGCCAGATTAATAAAGAGAAAGGCAAAGCCATAGTTATCGAAGAGAGCCCTGTGTCTAAGGCAAGCCTAAAT
>APFE030802918.1:0-20510 GCA_000404065.3 Pinus taeda
AACTGCTAAAAATAGTAAATTGTGCTACAATTACGGAAACTAAAAAACTGAAAGAGACAGTTGCGGGGGTCCAAATGGGATAGGTGGGTGGCCACCAACATCCACCTGGATCATCTATGCAGGCCTAAGTGTCTAGGCATGTAGAAGTCACCCAGAGTCTCCTTAGGACACTTTCTCAAGTATGAGTAAGTTACTATTGTAACTTAGCTAAGTCAATTAATTATGTTGGCTATTGAGCTAAAGAAACTTAGGTAAAGTAAAGTATTTACTTTAGTGATTACGTTTTAATCTCAACCATTGATCTCAAGTTAGGCGAGATCCAAGCTAGGCCATCCATCACTTTGGAGATTAGGATTAGGGATTTAACTCAATGTAAAGTTATAAAAGCAAGTCTAAGGAGAAGAGAAAGACACACCATACAACGGCACAAGACATTGAGAGAGACATCTCATTGGTAAGTGGAGAAGGACTTCCATTCTAGTGTGTCAGGTCCGAGGAAGGTGCAGAAGTGCAGCATAGGAGATCTAGCTCAGCGAAGGATATCAAGGACAGATTTAAGGCCTGATCAGCTGGATCAAATCCAGGGTATGTTTTAACTTTTAACTATAAATTTCTCAGTTTGACCATTATCCCAACAGGAGCCCAAGTAAGTTTTGATTGTGTTATTAATGAAGAACTGTTGATTTGGCAGAATCTGTGTGTGCCACTTGTGATTGAAATTGGTTGTTAATATTTTGCTTCCACTGAATAGTTACGTTATGAACCTAGTTGTGCATTTATTCAATACATCTATAACATGGTAGGTTAATAAGTTGCCGAGTGCTGGGTTCAACAAAATTTAACATGGTATCAGAGCATAAACTCTAAAACCATCTTTTAATCACCAGGGAAGCCAGGTTAGTACAAGAGTTGCATAAAGGCTAGGTTCAGCCACAACTATACATGGAAAGAAAAGATTTTTTAGGGCTGAGGACCAGTAAGCTAAAGGTTATACATTGTACAACAGCCAGGTTGCCAAAACAAAGGAAACATATGGGCTGAAGGAAAACTCAAATGTATGACATCACAGTTTAAAGGTTACATTAAAAAATAAAAAGACGGGATTTGGCTAGGTGGCTGAAATCCTTGAGTGGGCCATTAGAACCCACCCATCTGCAAGCTAAAGTAGACCATTGAGATGATGTATGTGTGCATGGAGGAAAGATAGGCGAAGAAAGGTCCCTGAGAAGGGTCAAAATGGAGGATTCAGGGTTAGAAAACGTCGTTGAAGGTACCAGCGCAATAGAGCACAATGCGGATTCCAAGTGGCAATACGCACAAATGAAACGTTTTTTTAGGTTAGACAGTCATTGGCAGGAATAATAGCAACAAGTCAAGTGGCTACAACCGTTGGATGAGCAAACTGCGAGGTGAAGAGGCCAAGTGAGTGTCCAGAGATGTAAGGGGGCTAGAGCTGAGCCACCAATTGTAATGTTAGAAGCCCGTTGTAAAAGTTCATCCAATAGAACAACAGTGGAGCCATAGCTGCAAAAGGCAGAACCAGAGTCAGCCCAGCCGAGTCCAAGGCACATTTAGGAGGTGTTACAGATCATCCAGAACTAGAAGGTCTGCAGGACACATGGAGAAGCTTACGTAAACTAGAGGCTACAACTGGTAGGGGAAAATCTAAGACACCAACCATGTGAGAGGAGCTAGCCACCGAACAATTTGTGTTGAGGTTGGATGAGTTGGCAATCAAGCCAATAGTAACACTGCAAATTAATGAGTAGTCAAGTGCACAAGTCTAAGTGCCAAAGTTGAGCCACTGCAAAGGAACCTTGCCCACAATCAAGAAAACAGCGATAGAAGTGCCTATAAGAGCAGAGGGGACTCGTGCCAAAGCCAAAGACCATACAGCTCATACAGTACCACAAACGAGCCCAAAGTACACGCAACAATTGTACGAACCCATTGTAGCCAACAGAGTTCGGTAGCAACTAGGGTGTTGTGCCGCATGAACAAGCCATAGAAGGCCAGATTTTCAAGTATGATTGGCGGAGGTTAGCCCTTAGAGGGAGAGAGGGAAACTGTATCATTCAAGTGATTGGCAGCAAATTAACTTTTCATGAGTGTTTTAAAGGACCAAAGCACAGATCCGCGAGGAAGATCTTTGCAAATCTTTAATCCAATAGTTTGTTTTTTGGTGCGAGAACTTAGCACAGGGACCACAAGTAGGACAAGGAGAGTTGTTTGACAGCCTGGCCAAGTGGGACTCAGAGTTACAGGTGGAGTTTGGTGTTGATACCAAAAATGCAGTGAATGAGATTGGAATAGTGATATTCCATCTCAATTCAGGGGGCAAGTTGGAAGTGAAAGACGTGCTATGGGTGTTGACACTCAAGTGGACTTTGCTCTCAATCTCTATGATATAGAATAAGGGGTTTTGAGTAGTGTTCCAACATAGACAAGCACTAATCAAACCCATGGGATCTAACTCTAAAAAGGGCAATGTCATTGGAGTTAGAGAGAGCAACATAGTTAGACAAGCACTAATCAAACCCATGGGATCTAACTCTAACAAGGGCCATGTCATTGGAGTTAGAGAGAGCAACATGTATAGGCTAGAGGGATAGCCTATTCGAGCAATGCCAAGAAGCATAGCAGTGACAAAGAACAAGGAGCGAGTATGAGGGACAAGCAATGATGTCATCGTACAACTCTAAGAAATGCTCCAATAGAAAGCCATTTTCAAGCCTAGGCAGGATTCCAAGTAGATCTTTTTAAACAAGCTCCCATGCTATGGATAGCCCCTTAGCTAACTTGTTCAATCATGTCCTTTGCGAAGGTTTTCCATAGTCTTGGTCACATCACATTATCCACTTGATTCACAAATTGGGCCACAATATGGATCCTAAAAAGTTAAAAACTACAAGACAATCATGGTAGGCCACACATTCTCTAAACTTTATGCTACAACCCTCTGCTTGATGCTTTCAAGGGAGCTTGACAAGAGGCAACTCAGAGCCGGATGACAATCTGGAGTCCGACCTATCATGCAACTTTACAAGTCAGTTCTTGGTCCTCTTCGCACACCACATAGATTTTCATATTTTATCAAGAGCACCACTACAGTCAAATAGGGTAATCCCCTATCCCCCACATTGTTTGGGATCTACATTGATGAGCTAGAGTCTTTTTTACATGAATACATTCAAGAGGAAGATGGACGCCTACTCCACCATGTCATGACATCTATCCTACTTTTCACCAACAATATGATCCTTTTTGTTGATTTGGGGTAGCATCGGATGTGCTCTAGCCACGGAATTTGGTGGAGAGGTTGGGGCACATGAGATCTCCAATACCCAGAAAGGGTTTGGGCAGATTCTAAACAGATCAGGAGATATTAAAATAACTAATATTTTTAATGGAGTCCCTAAGTTTAAACTTAGGGAAAATAAAATATTAATGGGTATTAATATGAATCTGTGTTAGAATGGTCCAGAAGACATGGATCAAGCCAAATCTAATCTTAGCCATTGATTAAGGACTTAATCTCGGCCGTTGAGATGTCAACAGGAAAAGTATAAGAGGAGGCTTGAGGGTCACTTGGAGAGAACACCAGATGATCAGTGATTCTATTCTCTAGAGCGGGGTTTGCTAAGAGAGATAGAATCAGTGATTGGGCGAGCAGCTGAGGGGCATTGAATATAGAGAAACAGAGAAGGCAGAGAGTGTGTCGGGAGAACAGCGCAACAGCCAAGGAGAGTGACACAGAGCCAGCAAGGGCTCACGCAAGGCCACACAGAGGCAACCAAGTGTTGCGCAGAGCACCAGAGCAGTCAGCACAACTGACGCAGAGGCTCCAAGAGCTGACGCAAGGCTAGCGTGAGACAGAGAGGGGCTAAAGCAGTCCAGATTGGGCAGACATCGGGGTTGCAAGAGCAGTTTTGTGCTGAGGAGCTGCCGGAAGGACTTTCCGGGGTTTCAGCCAAGAGATATCTCTCAAACTGTGAGGTATACCTGCTAAGGAAATTCTCTGTTGGGTAGGCCAGTTTTGGCACCCAGATTGTACTCTGATATTACTTAATAAGAAAACCCTCAGATAGTTGCACCAGTTTTCCTACATTGGGCTTTTCTGAGGACATTGGTCCAAAAATAATGGTGTCATGTGGTGTTTTGTTCTTGTTTCTTTTAGTTGCTGATCTGTAATATGTTGAGCATGCATTGGTGTTTATTTTCAGTATTTAATTTGTAAATAACTTGTTAAAGAAAAATAACAAGTAGATAGGAATAAATCAAAAAAAGTGCATGAAGGGTTTCTAAGCTAAGTAAACTTAGAAACTTCAGCATCGTATCAGAGCATGATTGCAGATCACAGGAGGACTAAAAGACATCAGCCGAGCGGAGCAATAGGAGCGGAAAACAGTTGTCCCAAGGTGACAAATTGTTTCTAGCAGAGCAGAAGCAAAGGAAGTGTGACGCAAAGCCAACCAAAGCCACGCAAAGGAAGCCAGGAACTGCGCAGAGCCTCAAAGAAGCCAACATTGCTGACGCAAAGGGCCAGAGGGCTGACGCAGGGCATCCCAAGGCTGACGCAGACCCATCCAAGGTGACGCAGAGCTAGCGTGAGGCAGAGAAAGGCTGACACAGTTCACAGAGAGGCAGTTGCTGGGGACTAGAAGGCTGCAGGAATATTGCAGTGTAGCTGGTAAGGTACTGTAGTCAGAACAGTACCTGACAGAGCAGGGCCAAAGGAGTTGTTACTGAGGGTTTCTAGTCGAGGAACATAGATCAATAGTGCAGTTGCACAAGACGATTAGAGTAGGGGGCATCTCGACAAGCGGAAGAAGGATTTCCAGGAGGGAAACAAGACTCAGAGGGATTCCAGAAGAGAACTTCCAGACAGGAAGTAGAGACGCATAGGAGTCGAACAGAGAACTTCTAGGAGGGAAGTAGAGGAGCGTCATGGCACTATATGAGGTAAAAGACCAGGACAGACTCGACGAAGCATCGAACTTCGCAGTCTAGAAGGCCAGAATCTTATCAATGCTTGACAGGAATCGTGTCAAGAACTTCGCCTTGAAGGTTATAGCTATCCCAGTTGACCCCAATGATAATGACAAGTACAAGGAGGCGATGGCGAGGGCCAAGTGCATTATCCTTGACGGGGTCAAGGATCATGTGGTACCACATATAGCCGAGAAGGAAACAACAGTTGAGATGTGGGAGGCTCTCAAGAACCTGTACCAGCATACTTTTGTTCGGAGAAGAATGTTGCTCGAGAACCAAATGAGGTCGTATCAAGTGAAGAAGGGTCAAACGATTGACTCCTTCCTCGAAGGACTGAATGAGATCCAAGATCAATTGACTGCTATAGGAGCACACCGAATCAGGAGCTTATGGTGAGGACAGCCCTGAATGTTGTCTCAAAAGAGTGGGAAGTGTTTGTCGAAAGCATCCTGGGCAGAGAGACTCTCCTACCTTGGGACGAGATGTGCACAACTCTTCGCCAGGAAGAGATCAGACGACAGTCAAAGACAGGTAGCAGCAGCAAAGGGATTAAGGTCAAGCAGGAGGAGGAGGATGTGGCCCTAGCATCTAAGGGAAAGCAGGAGAAGCGGAAAAAGAAAGATCTCTAGAAGATCAAGTGCTTCCACTGTGGGGAGATGGGTCATTATGCGACCCAGTGCCCAAGAAAGAAGAGTAAGGGAGAGTCTTCCGAGACTAAGGCATCGCCAACATGGGCAGAGAAGGAAGTTTTGACAGACGATGACTATGCCATGAGTGCACACACGCCACTTGAGCGGAAGTGGGGGGACATTGAATCGTAGTCAAGCGGACTACAGGCGATGAGGGGCAGGATCCTTGAGGTACCCAGCTTCTTGGATTAGACCTTGCTACGAGAGCCCCGACGAGGAGTAGCAGGATTGGCTGAGTGGGTAGACAGGGACGCGGATGGAGCGGCAAAGAGAGCTACAGTGCAGGAGTCCCGAGGCAGCGCAGAGCTAGCAGGCTGCAGCAGGGCGAGAGGCACAAGAGTGTTGCACCAGTGCAGGAAGGCATAGAGAGGTGTGCAACGGTGCGAGATGCAGGGAGTTGTTGCAGCAGCGCAGAGGTTACAGAGGGAGCACTTGTCAGCAACAGAGGGAGCTTCAGCATCAGTGGGTGTTTCTAGCCCAACAGGGAGGTCAGTTGGGAGATCAGTTACTTCTCAGTAACTGAGTTGCAGTGCAGCAATAGGCAGCACAATGCAACATGATGAGAGGAGGTGCAGTGCAGCAGTAGGCAGCGCAATGCAACATGATGAGAGGAGGTGCAATGCAGATGCAGTGCTGGGAGGAAGGACCAGCAGCAACACGGATACAGAGGGAGCTGTCGTACAGATGCAGCAGTGGCAATGGCAGAACCATGGGCAGCAGTACAGGATGCCACAGTGCAGAGGATGTTGGGCAAGAAGGCCTAGCATCAGCACAAGTACTTATGCCGAATGATCAGAATAATACTTAGTGAGGAGTATTGCTAGAGCACAGTCCTCGCTAAGAGGGAGCATTGATTTAGGGTAGCATCGGATGTGCTCTAGCCACGAAATTTGGTGAAGAGGTTGGGGCACATAAGATCTCCAATACCCAGAAAAGGTTTGGACAAATTCTAAACAGATCAGGAGCTATTAAAATAATTGATATTTTTAATGGAGTCCCTAAGTCTTAACTTAGGGAAAATAAAATATTAATGGGTATTAATAGGAATCTGTGTTAGAATGGTCCAAAAGACATGGATCAAGCCAGATCTAATCTTAGCAGTTGATTAGGGACTTAATCTAGGCCATTGAGATGTCAACAGGAAAATTATAAGAGGAGGCTTGAGAGTCACTTGGAGAGAACACCAGATGATCAGTGATTCTATTCTCTAGAGCAAGGTTTGCTAAGAGAGATAGAATCAGTGATCGAGAGAGCAGCTAAGGGGCATTGAATACAGAGAAACAGAGAAGGCAGAGAGTGTGTTGAGAGAGCAGCGCAACAGCCAAGGAGAGTGACGCAGAGCCAGCAAGGGCTCATGCAGGGCCACACAGAGGCAGCCAAGTGTTGCACAAAGCACCAAAGGGGCCAAAGCAGCTGACGCAGAGGCTCCCAGAGCTGACGCAGGGCCTCCTGGGGCTGACGCAGGCCTAGAAAGGCTAACGCAAGGCTAGCGTGAGACAAAGAGGAGCTAACACAGTCCAAATTGGGCAGACGCTAGGGTTGCAAGAGCAATGTTGCGCTGAGGAGCTACCGGAAGGATTTTCCGGGGTTTCAGCCAGGAGATATATCTCAAACTGTGAGATATACTTGCTAAGGAAATTCTCTGTTGGGTAGGCCAGTTTCGGCACCAAGATTGTACTCTGATATTGCTTAATAAGAAAACCCTCAGATAGCTGCATCGATTTTCCCGCATTGGGTTTTTCCAAGGACATTGGTCCAAAAATAATTATGTCATGTTGTGTGTTTGATCTTGCTTCTTTTAGTTGTTGACCTGTAATATGTTGAGCATGCACTGGTGTTTATTTTCAATATTTACTTTGTAAATAACTTGTTAAAGAAAAATAACAAGTAGGTAGCAATAAATCATAAAAAGTGCATGAAGGGTTTCTAAGCTAAGTAAACTTAGAAACTTCAACATGGTATCGAAGCATGATTGTAGATCACAAGAGGACTTAAATATATCAGCTGAGCGGAGCAATAGCAGCAGAAAACAGTTGTCCCGAGGTGACAGAAGTTGTTTCTAGCAGCGCAAAAGCCAAGGAAGTGTGACGCAAAGCCAGCCAGAGCCACGCAGAGGAAGCCGGGAACTACGTAGAGCCTCAGAGAGGCCAGCGTTGCTGACGCAGAGGGCTAGAGGGCTGACGCAGGGCATCTCAGGGCTGACGCAGACCCATCCAGGGTGATGCAGAGCCAGTGTGAGGGAGAGAAGGGTTGACGCAGTTCACAGAGAGGCAGTTGTTGGGGACTAGAAGGCTGCAGGAATATTGCAGTGTAGTTGGTAAGGTACTGTAGTTAGAACAGTACCTGACAGAGCAGGGCCAAAGGAGTTGTTACCGAGGGTTTCTAATCGAGGAACCTGGATCAACAGTGCAGTTGCACAAGACGATTAGAGTAGGGGGCATCTCGACAAGCGGAAGAAGGATTTCCAGGAGGGAAATTAGGACTCAGAGGGAGTCCAGAAGAGAACTTCCAGACGAGAAGTAGAGACTCAGAGGAGTCGAACAGAGAACTTCCAGGAGGGTAATAGAGGAGCATCATGGCACTTCACGGGATAAGAGACCAGGATAGACTGGACGGAGCATCGAACTTCGCAGTCTGGAAGGCCATAATCTTATCAATGCTTGACAGGAATCGTGTCAAGAACTTCGCCTTGAAGGTTATAGCTATCCTAGTCGACCCCAATGATAATGACAAGTACAAGGAGGCGATGGTGAGGGCCAAGTGCATTATCCTTGACGAGGTCAAGGATCATGTGGTACCACATATAGCCGAGAAGGAAACAACAGTTGAGATGTGGGAGGCTCTCAAGAACCTGTACCAGCATACTTCTGTGCGGAGAAGAATGTTGCTCGAGAACCAGATGAGATCACATCAGATGAAGAAGGGTCAAACAATTGACTCCTTCCTCGAAGGACTGAATGAGATCCGAGATCAGTTGACTGCTATAGGAGTGATACCGGATCAGGAGCTTATGGTGAGGACAGCCCTGAATGTTGTTTCAAAAGAGTGGGAATTGTTTGTCCAAAGCATCCTAGGCAGTGGGACTCCTACCTTGGGACGAGATGTGAGCAGCGCTTCGCTAGGAAGAGATCAGACGGCAGTCAAAGACAAGTAGCAACAGCAAAGTGATCAAGGTCAAGCAAGAGGAGGAGGATGTGGCCCTAGCATCTGAGGGAAAGTAGGAGAAGCGGAAGAAGAAAGATCTCTCCAAGATCAAGTGCTTCCACTGTGGGGAGATAGGTCATTATGCGACCCAGTGCCCAAGGAAGAAGAGAAAGGAAGAGTCTTCCGAGACTAAGGCAGCGCCAGCACGGGCAGAGAAGGAAGTTTTGACAGACAATGATTGTGCCATGAGTGCACACACGCCACTTGAGCGGAAGTGGGGAGACATCGAGTTGTAGTCAGGTGGACTACAGGCGATGAGCAGGATCCTCGAGGTACCCAACCTCTTGGATTAGACCTTGCTATCGGAGCCCTGACGAGGCCTAGTAGGACTGGCTAAGTGGGTAGAGATGGATGCGGATGGAGCGGCAGAGAGACCTATAGTGCAGGAGTCCCGAGACAGCGCAGAGCTAGCAAGCTACAGCAGGGCGAGAGGCACAAGAGTGTTGCACCAGTGTAGAAAGGCATAGAGAGGTGTGCAACGGTTCGAGATGCAGGGAGTTGTTGCAGCAGCGCAGAGATCAGAGAGAGGGAGCACTTGTCAGCGACAGGGAGGTCAATTGGGAGATTAGTTAATTCTCAGTAACTGAGTTGCAGTGCAGCAGTAGGCAGCACGATGCAACATGATGAGAGGAGGAACAATGCAGATGTAGTGCTGGGAGGAAGGACCAGCAGCAACACGAATGCAGAGGGAGTTGTCGTACAGATGCAGCAGTGGCAGTGGCAGAACCATGGGCAGCAGTACAGGATGCAGCAATGCAGAGGATGTTGGGCAGGAAGCCCTAGCATCAGCACAGGTACTGATGCCGGATGATCAGAGTAATACTTAGTGAGGAGTATTGCTAGAGCACAGTCCTCGCTAAGAGGGAGTGTTGATTTAGGGTAGCATCAGATGTGCTCTAGCCACGAAATTTGGTGGAGAAGTCGGGGCACATGAGGTCTCTAATACCCAAAAAGGGTTTGGGCAGATTCTAAACAAATCAAGAGATATTAAAATAATTAATATTTGTAATGGTATGTCTAAACTTAGGGAAAATAAAATATTAATGGGTATTAATATGAATCTGTGTCAGAATGGTCCAAAAGACATGGAACAAGCCAGATCTAATCTTAGCCGTTGATTAGGAACTTGGAGAGAACACCAGATGATCAGTCATTCTATTCTCTAGAGCGGGGTTTGCTAAGAGAGATAGAATCAGTGATCAAGAGAGCAGCTGAGAGGAATTAAGTACAGAGAAACAGAGAAGGACGAGAGTGTGCCGGGAGAGCAGCGCAGCAACCAAGGAGAGTGACGCAGAGCCAGCAAGGGCTCACGCAGGGCCATGCAGAGGCAGCGAAGTGTTGCACAAAGCACCAGAGGGGCCAGTGCAGCTGACGCAGAGGCTCCCAGAGTTGACGCAAGGCCTCCTGGTGGTGACGCAGGCCTAGAAAGGCTGACGCAAGGCCAGTGTGAGACAGAGGGGTTGACGCAGTCCAGATTGGGCAGACGCTAGGGTTGCAGGAGCAGTTTTGTGTCAAGGAGCTGTCGGAAGGATTTTCCGGGGTTTTAGCTAGGAGATATCTCTCAAACTGTGAGGTATACCTGCTAAGGAAATTCTCTATTGGGTAGGCTAGTTTCGGAACCCAGATTGTACTCTGATATTGCTTAACAAGAAAACCCTCAAATAGTTGCACCGGTTTTCCTGCATTGGGTTTCTCCGGGGACATTGGTCCAAAAATAATGGTGTCATGTGTTGTGTTTGTTCTTGTTTCTTTTAGTCGTTGATCTATAATATGTTGAGCATGCACTGGTGTTTATTTTCAGTATTTACTTTGTAAATAACTTGTTAAAGAGAAATAAAAAGTAGGTAGGAATAAATCAGAAAAAGTGCATGAAGGGTTTCTAAGCTAAGTAAACTTAGAAACTTCAACACTCTTAGCCTCATCCCCTAAGGGGTTGTAGAGAGGACTAGATGCCCTAGCCCTCTTTGGTGACCTTCGATAATTGATAGTCAATCTGGGTAAAACCAAGGTCATGACCTTCAACTGATCGAAGAAGACAAATTTTTATCACCATTCCTTTTTCAGAGCAGAGGAGATTGAGATCAGTTGTACAAACACCTACTTGAGGGTACTCTTCACAAGCCCTTGTTTTATTCTAAGCCATGCACTCTAGCCCTGAGTCAACAAAGGTTATGGTTGCCTTGCCCTTTTTGAGAGAGAGTGTTTCTAGAACCATTTCAAGGACATATCGTCCAAGATGTTCCTCCTAAATATTCTGCATCGACCCACTGTGCTATATGGTTTTGAGGTGTGAGGTCCAGGGTTACTAGAGTCAAATTGGTGTTCAATAGAGAAAGTACAGTTCACCCTCATTCACTACACAATTGACTACAAGTAGTCAGTCCCCCAACCCATCAACCTTGCATAGTTTGGAGCTTATCCCTTTCAGCTTTGGACAGTGTTAGGCCTCATCTCACTCTTAAAGTGTTAGGCGACATTTCACCAATAGCAATGGGATGGGATTGGTACCCTTACTTGGCTTATTGTTCATCAAAATTCATTACATCCATGAGTTCTCTGGCTTGTTTCAATGTTGGTATGTTGGTGTCTCAAATCTCCTAGCATCTGTTGGCATTATGATATATCGCCACCCCCTTTTAGATATTCCTTGGACGCACCTAGTCACCTCCTACCTACACGACAAGAGTTTAATGCAATCATTAGAGAGGACATCTACAAGTAATTTGTGTGGGTCACTTAGATCAACCCTCAGGGTAGGTTATGTCCAAAGATGGCCTTCTATGTTGAGCATTTCATGGTTTTTAGAGATGAACTTATTTAACACCCTTATACATCTTGCCATTAGGATGCACATCCATCGAAAACCCCTAGTCCAATTTAGAGTTAGGTCTCATAGAGTATGGATTGACACTGACCAGTAGATTGGACACTTAGACAGGATATACAAGATGTGTCATCTCCACGAGGTAGAGACTGAGGAGCACTTCATCTTCTCTTTCCTAGTCTATTATGAGATTTGAAGACAATTCTAATTCTGTTTTCGCAAAATATAGACACTTAGCTTATTCTTTAAGTACCCCGACCAAAGATGCTTGGCCTTATATATGCAGGAGACCCTTTGTCTCTACACTTTCATCCTTCAACCACATCCACTCTAGCAATCAACTTGTACTCAAAAAAGTACTTCCTTTTTTATGGTGCTCACAAATCAAGGCACCAAGCAGAGGATGGAGATAAATGTTTCCAGATCAATGAACACACGGGGCTCTATCTCGATCTCAGTGAGGCCATAGTAGTGCCACCAAACTAGACTTCGTTATCCAACAAATAGTACAATCACCAATCAAGATCTTCCAAAACTTACCAATGGGCCCTTCCTTCCAAACAGCCACACAATATTCACTCGAGCTTCTCACCTTGCTATTCCTCTACCCAAACATCTATGTTGAGCTTTATCCATTTGACTTAGAATGTTAGGAGAGAGAGCTCTAGTGGTCCAGGATCACCTCTTATAGTTGGTATCATAGGCTAAGGAGCCACTCATCTTCTACATTTTTCTCCTAGATTGCCTCTTCATTCTATAAAGTTAGCCTTCTAGGTTTTTAGATTAGAATGCTCTTTCACTTCCAGAGTTTTGTCTTAGTTTTATATAGGAGCCTCTCTAGAGCTTCTGCTTTGTATCAACATCATTGTACCTAACACGGTCACATTGACCTACTTTTGTGGTCATCCATTGGACATTAATACATTTATCTTCTCTTAACTTAAATGGTGTGGTCCAAGCAACCTAGATGAGAAATATGCCAATATCCTCGTTACTGCCTCAATACAGATCATATTTAGTTAATAAGAGGTGACCTTCTGCACCTAAATATTATCTAAAAGAGGCAAACTATATAAAGAGATGGCCACCAACTGGAGAAGTTAAGATTCCTTTGAGAACCAAACACAATCACATCATGTCACAAAAGTTAAGGCAATGGCCTTGGAAGGGGAAAGTGTTAGGTGTTGAGAAGTGTAGCTTGGGAGGTACTCCCACAAACCCTGAAGTACTAGGTTTGTGTGGATTTGACCCACAAAAATGTGGTTTTGTGGGTTGTGTACCCAAGTGGTGGGTTTTGTACCCAAATTTGTTGGCTAAAGACCCAAGAGAAAATCGTTGTTTATTTTATTGGTTGCATGAGGGGCACCTTTGATGGACTAAAGGGCACCTAAAGCTACAATGGAGAGGGCTTATGTCAATGAAAAGAATTTTATTTCTTATGTTGATGGTGTTTGAGCATGTAGCTCAGGTCGGCTTGGGTTAAAGCTGGGCACGAAAATCAAGGCATAGAAGAGAGCAAAAGGTACAGTATGAACAACGTTTAATGTTGTGAACTGCACGTCGTTCAAGAGAAGTTTTTGAGAAAAAAGTTGAAAATTTCATACAGTTTGTACATCAGTACGGAAATCCGTACAGTTCATATGGAATCCGTACCGTACAGTACATATTTTCAGCTTCAAACAGGCATGGAAATCGAGGCAAAATGGGCATGGTTTTCAAGGAGTTTTGGGCTGAAGAGATAAGTTGTATTTCGTTGTTTTGTTTTGTCTATAAATGTGTTTTTCCTAAACTTGAAAGATAAATAAATTTGAAGAGCTCTCTAACAAGTTTTCCCCGGAGAAGATTAAAGGGGTTTTGCCTGGGTCTAAGTTGACCAAAATCTGTGTGTATTTTTATGTGTGTTTCTGGTCTGTTTATATCCATATTTATTTTCAGCGTGTGTTGACAGTCCCATGTGTTTTAATCTGAAAATTTCATTTCCAGACTTCTATATGTTGAATGTATGTTTATGGGAAAGGGAATTTCACTAAATGGAAGTGATAAGATGAAATTAAAACCGGGTTGGGATTGCAGGAAACTTTTTAGTCATCAAATTTCAACAAATCTAATTGTGCATAGCTTTTGGAGCAGCAGAAGGCCTTGTGAGCAATTGAGTGCAGAGGTGTTGACAGAGCAAGATGTGAGTATAGGCAGCAAAGGACATGTCAAGGGTTCAAGAAAAGTGGATTGAAAGGGTTTTGGTCAAGCGCTTCTTCAGCAAGTCAAGTTTGTTCTTGTCCTTGGGCAAATTGAGAGTCAAAAGTTGTTGACCTCAAGCACTAGTTTTCCTTGCATCAAGGCTAATTGTAAGAGCCATGATCTTTGGTACCAGAGCCCTATGTTTGTTGTATTAAAGTTGTAATATAAACAAGTTTTGGGTCTGCAAAAACATTGTGTACTTTGTTGATTCACTGTTGTACATTTCCATTGTGCAAAGTGCTTAGAATTGTGGGTATTTCAGTGTGTTTGTGATCGTGTTTTAGACATAGCCCTAGTTGAGAACTTCTAGCGAGCCAACAATCTCTGGTCCTTCCAAGTTGTAGCTTTAAAATCCCAAAGATCCCTCCCAAAATAATGGTGGTCCTGCTTTAACTACATGATTGGAACCATAGATAAACAAAACAAACAAAAATACTGAAAAATAAGCAAAATTGCAATTCAAACAAAGAAACAAGAAATCATCTCTTAGCAATTGTGATTTTTTTCATAGAAATCACAAATTTTCCTCAAAAATAATGCCATAACAAGGAAAAATGACCAAGTGTTATAGCACCATTTACCACTCTTAGTAGATATGATGCTCTAATTATGGCCTAGGGCAACCCTTCCTTCCAAACTTGATCCAAAATCTAAAAACAGAGTTATTCCCTATACACTACTTTCCTCTGTGATAAAAGCGTGTACACGTGGGTCAATAATAAATATATACCCAAAAAATAATAAATTTCCTTAATTTCGGGCAGAGTTCAAGGGTTTTACCTATTACTCACCTCCTATAGCCTGTGGCCCAATTGTTTCCCAACTGCAACACAACAACAACAACAAAAAACTAATTTGGAGAAGTATGAAAAACTCCATGGGAAGGCCTTAAAGGAGAAGATATGAGATATTGATACTATAGTGAGATTATCCCTGAACATGCTTTATGTTTCTACTGTTGTATATGTTTCATTTGAATAATTTTCAGGTTTCAAAGACATCGGGAGAAGCTAAGGGTTTGCACCCTACGGGATCTACCCAAACGTAGGACCTCCGAGTAAGGACACTCCTAGACAGTTCAGTAGAATAAGCATTTAGGTTGTTTGCCTGAGCATTCTTGTTGTTGTTTGCCATCCAATCTGTTGGGGTTTTCAACCCAAAACCCTAGGGTGATCTCACCCGCAACAGAATTGGCGACTCCGCTAGGGATAACATTCTTGTTATTCCTATTTTGGGTTGTTTGTTATCAATCAGGGTTTGTTTTCTTGATTGCTTGCTTCTACACTATTATTTGACTCATTAGTTTCCCACGTATCAAGTTTGATCTTCTGAGGCCTTGATTTTTGTTTTTTCCTAATTGAGCTTTGTATATGTTGTTTTCTTGGGTTACAATCGCATATACACGCAAGTTTCCTTAAGCAGACTCGCATATACGTGAGTTTCTTGTATTAGAAACGCGTGTGCACGCTTCTATGTCTTTACACAGTCGCGTATACAATTTTTTGAATTGTTTTTCCAAATCTTCTTGCCCAGTTAGGTCTACTGCCTGGTCATGTATGATGTTTTATGTTCATCTATTGTCTGAAGAATTCAGTTTTCCTACAAGCTTTATTTTTCGAAATCTCTTTCTCACTGAAAAGCCTAGTTGGCCTAAGATTGCTTCTTAAGCAAGTTTGTGGTTTGTGTCTTGGGTTCAAAGCTTTTGTTTGAAGTTCTTGGATGTTTTAGTTTTCCAGAACGAGAAATTGATTTCAATTTCGTTTGCAGCCCAGATTCAAGTTACCTACCTTTGCTTTTCCTTCTTTGATTGGCCTTGTTGCTTTTCGTGCTTTTTTTTAGAGTCCTTTTTGGCAATTTTGAAAGTATTTCTTTCTTGACATTTTTTCGATTTGCTTAAATCTTTTGTTGTTGTTCAGATCAGTTTGTGCAAGTTGTCTTTCTTGTTTCAAGTTTCATTTATTAATGAGTTTTATAATGCGAGATTTAAAGACTCCTCGTGCTTATTTCTTGGTCTTTCAAATTTGGTAGTTCTTTTTGTGACCTCAAAAGTTGCTTTCGCTTCCTTAAAAGAAAAACACAAAGACTTTGCTTTTCTTTTTCCAAGTTTTTGGTTTTCATTTCTTTTGTTTTGTTGTTGTTAAGCAATTGGGATCTTTTGCAATTTGTTTTGCTTGCTTTGGAGAGAGATTTGTTTTTAATTTGTTGCCCCCTTCATTATCAAGTTAGCTTATTGACTCTATAAGAACCACATTTTGCTTATAGGATGAGTGTTTTTCAGGATCTTGCATCATCATTTAAACTTGCATTAGGTTAGTTTGCATCTTAAGCGTTCTTAGTCTTTTTAGATTTTGAGTGTGTGGAGTGTTTCAGAAAAGAAAAAGAAAATATTTTGCTAATATAAGTTTTCGCAGAACCCAAGTAGAAATCACTTTCAATCGAAGAAAATAACTGCATGCATATAGTTAGGTTTCTATTGGTTTCTTTTGCGTCATAAAACATCATCAGTTTCACTCTCGTCTCGTAAATTCCCCCTGACTTAAAGAACAACTTTATAAAATCAAGCGATTTAATAAAATGAACTAGAACTTCTATTTTTGTCATTAACAAACATCAACAAGTTTAGGTTCATTAGGACTTTGGAATAGGTGAGTGGAGACTTAACTCTCCAAGGCCGCTCAAATTATCAAACATAGAAGTTTAATAATGAGCGAAATCCAATATCGTTAGAAAGACCTGAAAAGCTCTGTGACTAGGAGTTAAGCACGGGGGAGAGTGAAGACAAGGAAGAGAGATACCCCCTCTCCTACTTGTTGGATCCCGCCTCACGACTATTCAGCCCGGCTTTTGATACGAGTTGGTATCCATAGTTTCCTTTCCTAGGGATCTCATAGGTGGCTGCGGAGGGGAATCCCGTGGCACCTGAGGCTGACGTTGCATCACGTTCAGCAGTACTTTTGGAGGGTACCCTTGCGAAGCTTGGGTGCTTGCACCGGCAAAGGTTTTTGTCTGGAGGTCAGCGTAACTGCTTCTGATACCTTCACTAGTAGGCCTGGGGCGTAATTACCCCAAACTATTTTCGAAAGGCCCTTGATTTTGGCTTTCTTGTATTTTGGTGTCTGGTCCTAACACCCGGAGAGGAAATACTTGAAAGTAGTTTGATTGTCTGTATCTTTAGGGACTTCTAGAGAGTGCTCTTTGCTCCTAGTTGGCCTAGCTTTACAACCTTTTTGAGTCTTTAAGTAGATTTCTTCAAAATAATTCAAAGTGGCTGATTAAACGACTCGTCGGTCTAGGAGACTTCGTGAGCTTTCACTTACGAGTCCTGAGCCTTCTCCTCGAAGGCGTAAGAGCAATTCTGCCAGTGGTTTTCAATCGGTGGCAGCAGGCACATCAAAGATTGATCCTCCAGTTGGAGTTATTGATTCACAAGATAGATCTGGTACAAGTAGAGAGTTGGAGAGAAACAATGCAGTTCTTTCTCGAGTCCTCTTGCAGTCGGAAGACATTATTAAAGTCAAGGAGCTCCCTAAGTCTATTTTGACTCCTAATTCTCCTCTTCCTCCCGATCATCTAGACGTTTTATTATACGTCGAGACTCCGACCAACAGGCCTTGGAGCCCAGGCTTATATCGATCTTTTCCTTCGATGACCACTGCTAAAAGCATGGCATCCACAATAAGTGCTATGAATATGCAAACTCCTGTATCCGTACAAGGAGGAGGAACAATTTCTATACCTTTTGTTGCTCCTAGCACTACTATATTTGGTTCTACTTCCATTCCATCTTCGAGTGGAAGTTCTCAAGTTGTTGCCTCTAGCATTGGCTTTTTCCCTTTTGGAATGTCGACCCGCGCGATTCCTTCGATCCCATTAAGTGTTCCATCGACTACCTCCACGTCCATGGCTTCCATGGCGAGCGAATCAGCTTCTTTTCAGGGTTTCCCGTTTGGGGGCGGTCATATACTACATTCCAATCCATCTTTGGGATCAATACCTTTTTCCGCTTCAGGTCAAAGTTATAATTCGTTTCAAGGTTGGACAAACCCTGCGGTTAGTGGGTTAGGAGTCGGGAATCAATTTTATTTTGACCAACAAGGGAATATGCCGTATTCTTTTGTCAGATCATTCCAAAACTTTTCTCCCTATGCTAATGCATGGAACCCTTACCAAGGGCTCTCTGCTCCTTTCAACACCTCTCTAGGGGGCAATTTTACTGGCTACGGAAATTTTTCAGCAAGAGTTGGTCAAAATCTAGTTTTTTCTGGACCACACAGAGCTCCTTATGGTTCAGTTGGGTCTACGAGTTATTTTAGGCAACCTGGTGCCTTCACAAATCCAGGCCATTCTTTTCAAAACATTGGGGGTTCCGCCCACACTGGGAGGAATCCTCAGGGTCCTCCGCGACTACCTTTCCTGGCAACGTTAAACTTGCCAGATCTTTCTAAATTGACTAATGATCCGATTAGGTATAACCCAGTTTGGCCTCCGATCCCAACCAAACTTCCCTCAAATATACCTAAATTTGAGGGGAAGACTGGTGACGATCTGGGGGACCACATAACCACTTTCCACTTATGGTGTTCGTCCAACTCCCTAATAGATGATTCAATCAGGTTGAGATTATTTCAACGTACCTTAACTGGAAATGCGGCTAAGTGGTACATAGAACTGTCAAGGGTCACCTTCGCTTCTTTCGGCGATTTGGCTACTATCCTTTTGAACCATTTTCATTTGCTTGTCCGCTATGATGTTGGAACTGAGCTTTTGGCTAATTTTGAACAAGATCAGGGAACCCACATTTCGGATCATATCCAGGAATGGAGGAGAAGGAAGAGGCTTATTAAAGTCGATATTCCCAAGAATTCCTTCTTGAATGGTTTCTTAAATCATTACAACCCGAGATCTCTAAAGATGTGTCACTCTCCAGTGTGTTCACCGAGGCGCATGCTATTTTTAGGGCCCAACAATTAGAGCTTATATATTCTCAATCTGGGGTCCTTCAAAAAATTCTACCTAATGCTCCTAGGTCCAAGGTCGATATAGCCAAGCCGAAGCCAGTTCCCCATGCTGACGGGCTAGTCGGATCGATTGATGCTAACACGGCTAACCTGCTGACTCAATTGCAACAGTTGTCTTTACAAACTGCTTCTTCTATGCAAGCTTCACCGTCCGTCACTACCCCTTCTCAACCTACAAATATAAATGTCGTCCAAACTTCTAACCCTAAAGGAAACCAACAATCCGATGGGAAGAAGAAAGGACGAGGTAGGAAAAAGAACCAGGGTGCGAAGGGCAATGCAAACAAGCCCGGCAATGATGCCGAAGGGTGTAGAAAGGAGTCTAAGAAAAAGGTAAAATTTCCATGCAAGCTATGCAATGGAGATCATTTGACTCATCTCTGTTCTAAGATCCAAGATGCTCAGCGCTTATTAGTTCAGCAGGGCATCCTCTAGCTCCCAGGCTGTCCTCACTAACCCTTTTCCCCACGGGCAGCAATTACTTGCTGGTGCAAACTTTAGTACTAGTACCCCCGCTAGGGGCAACCAAGAAGGGGACAATACATTAAATGTATACATGATGAGTTCACATATCGACGTCGCTACGTGATCACGTGATTACGGTGAATCAGAGTCATCTAAGGCTAAATCTGCTTCTGATGCTTCAGAGCTGCTCCATATTGAGAGGCCCTCTGTTGAATCTACACCTCGGATGCCGAAAGGCTCCGCAAAACACTCGACCATTAACCCTAAGGCTAGGGTAGCCCAGAACTACTCGATTGTAGAAGATCTGGCTCAGAGTCCTTGTGCTATGTCAGTGTTGCAGGTACTCCAGTCGTGCCCCGCTCAGAGAAGTGCATTACTCTCAACAATCGGAGCAGTTGATCCAAAAAGTTCTCTTGTGATTACATTTGATATGTCAAACGTCAAAAAGGGACTCCCACATCATATGGATTTCCAAATAAAGTCTACATATCGAAATACCAATATATTTCGAACTGTTATAGATGAGGGAGCTTCCACATGTGTGATGTCCATATCATGTTGAAAGGCCATTGGATCGCCTTAAGTTGTTCCTTCACCTACTCTATTGACGGCATTCGATGGACATTCTCATAGGCTGCATGGGATTATTCCAGCCTTTTCCGTCTATGTTGGGGGAAAGGTGGTAAACATTGAAGTAGAAATAGTCTATGCGAATCTGGATTACAACCTCCTTTTAGGCAGGAATTGGATTTATGAGATGGATGTTATTGTATCATCATTATTTCGCATCCTTTGCTTTCCTCATGAAGAGAGAATGGTAAAAGTTGATCAAATGGATTATTCTCCGGCTGACTCCCACGCATCTTCTAAGTCTACTATTCCATTAGTGGACAATCCCAGGCAACCTGTAGAGAATTTAGGAGTTGGAATGTACTCTTCCTTAATGGGTACTTTTTATCTTCCCGCTTATATAGCTAGAATTAATGCTATTTCATCCTCCAAGGGACCTTCTAGAAGAGAGTTCTTTTGAACTCATTATTTTTTGGATCCTTGGCCTTTACCCTCATCTACCACCACATT
>APFE030802923.1:0-37366 GCA_000404065.3 Pinus taeda
ATTGAGTACCAAGACAAGAAAATAATTCTGTCCAAAAATTTCCAGTGAAAATGGGATCTCTGTCACTTACAATAATCTTTGGGTTTTCATGTAGCTTTTGAATTGTTTCCATAAATGCAGTAGAAATTGTACTGGCTTTATATGGATGTGATAATGCACAAAAGTGTGCATACTTGGTAAGTCTGTCAATTACCACCATGATGACACTCTTTTCCTCAAACTTGGGTAAACCTATGATAAAATCCGTTGAAACCTCCTTCCGACGTTGGCTTGGAATGGATAAAGGTTGTAATAGACCCGGGGCCTTAATTGTTTCAACTTTATTTTGTTGGCAAACCAAACATTCCGCCACAAACTTTTGAATATCCGATTTAAGGCCATCCCAACAAAATTCCTTCTTAACCCTTTGGTAAGTTTTTAAACATCCTGAGTGCCCTCCTAAGGGAGAAGTGTGAAATTCCATAAGAATCTTTTGTTTGAGCTAGGAATTCTTATAGAGGTATAAGCGATCTTTGTACCATAACAAATCATTTTTCCAGCTCAATGTATTAGATGTACTGGAATCTTGTTGTAACTTTCGAATAAGTTCCCACACTTCTTCATCATTCTTCCATTCCTCCCTTGTTTTGTTTATCCAATCTGCTTGGATAATAGAAATGGCGCACAACAATGCTTCCAAATCCTCGTCCTTTCTTGAGAGTGCATATGCCACCAGATTTTGCTTCCCTTTTTTGTAGATGATTTCAAAGTCATAACCCAACATCTTTGTGACCCACTTTTGTTGCTCTTCAGAGGATAATCTTTGTTCTAAAAAGTATTTAAGGCTATCATGATCCATTTTTACCTTGAAGTGTCTTCCCATTAGGTAGGGTCACCATTTCTTAAGTGCATGTAATATTGCCAACATTTCCTTCTCGTAAATAGCTTTGTGTAAAAACTTTCCCTAGATTAGACGACTTTCAAAAGAAATGGGTCTTTCATCTTGCATTAAAACAACACCAATTCAAATTCCTGAAGCATCACATTCCACAATAAAGGTTTTTGTGAAGTTCGGTGTAGCTAAGACTGGTTCTTGGCACATTGCCTCTTTAAGATGTTGGAAGGGCTTTGTTGCTTCTGGAGTCCACGAAAATGCATCTTTCTTCAATAATGTTGTTATAGGTGCTGCTATTCTCCCATAATTCTTAACAAACTTGCGATAATACCTTATCAACCCAAGAAACCCTCGCAGATGCTTTATGGATGTGGGGATTTTCCATTCCTTAATGGCTTTAATTTTGTTAGGGTCTACCTTAACTTCATGAGATACAATATGACCCAGATATTCCACCTCTTGTACTCCAAAGAAAATTTTGGAGCTTTTTGCATATAATTGTTTCTCCTCCAATAGTTGTAGCACCCTGTCAACATGTTCAACATGATCCTTCCAAGACTTGTTGTAGATTAGTATATCATCAAAAAATACTAACACAAATTTTCTAAGGAAGGGTTTGAAAATGGAATTCATCAAACCTTGAAATGTAGAAGGTGCACTGGTAATGCCAAAGGGCATGACCAAAAATTCATAATGACCCTCATGAGTTCTAAATGTTGTTTTCGGAATGTCTTCATTCTTCTTTCTAATTTGATGATATCTTGAACGAAGATCCAACTTGGTGAAGCAAATTGATCCATGCAATTCATCCTGTAATTCATCAATGACAGGAATGGGAAACTTATCTTTAATAGTGAGCTTGTTTAGCTCCCTATAATATGGACACATGCACCATGATCCATCCTTCTTGTCCACCAATACTACTGGAGCAGAGAAAGAACTTTGATTAGGTTGAATTATACCAGCCTCTAGCATTTCTGTAACCATATGTTTAATTTCACTCTTTTGGGCATAGTGATATATGTACGGCTTGATGTTTGGAGGAACACTTCCTGGAATCAGATCAATAGCATGATCATGATCACGAAAACTCCCTGGAATGCCGCATGTCCAAAGTTTAATTATCTGACACCATTCATCGACCAAATCATCGATGACTGCACCGGTTGTGAATAATTTTCATTCATGGATGGATTCTCAGGTTACAACCAGATTGCTATAAAACCCAAAAACCAACATAAAACCGCCTTCGTTTGCCCATGGGGAATCTTTGCCTATCGAAAACTCCCATTTGGTTTAAATAATGCTGGAGCAACATTTCAAAGAGCCATGGATTATGAATTTCATGATATCATGCATATCTTTCAAGCTTATGTGGATGACCTTCCAACCCATTCCAAGCAGCGAGCACAACACCTATATCATTTAAGAGCTATCTCTCTTAGCTGTCGGTTTTATAACATACGTATGAATCTGCATAAATGTGTTTTCTTTGTCAATTCTAGACGATTACTTGGATTCAGTGTCTCCAATTACAGTATTAGGGTTGATCCCAATAAGGTAAAGGCAATTACTCAATTGCCCAAACCACAATCCATTCTACAGCTCCAATGTTTGCAAGGGAAAGCAAACTTTTTACAACGGTTCATCGTAAACTATGTTGAGTTGACAAAAATCTTTATGTGCCTACTTAAGAAGGGAGTGTCATATCTGTGGGATGATCAAGCTCAATGATCATTTGATGCCTTGAAAAAGGCGCTTATATTAGCCCCACTCCTTAGCGCTCCCAATTATGGGTGCGACTTTCTCCTATACCTGGCAGCCTCGCCATTCTCACTAGGAATGGTCTTGGTTCAAACTCATTATGACCAGAGTGAAAATTTGATATATTCTCTATCGAAAGGCTTGGTTGGACCCACACAATCATTACAGACCATGGGTCCCATTTTTTGAATCACATGATGTCTGACTTAACATCGCTGCTAGGATTTCGCCACGATCAATCATCCTCCTACTACCCCAAAGCTAATGGTCAAGTAGAGCCATAAATGGTGTCTTAGAAACCATGATCTGTAGGTTAGTAGGGATTCATAAAACCCACTAGCATCGAATGTTATATCCTGCGCTATGGGCATATCGAACTTTAGTTAAGACTGCTACAGGCTTCACACCTTTTTAATTAGCTTAGGGCCTGGAAGCAGTTTTACCAATTGAGTGTCAGATTCCTTCCTTACAAATGTCGTTGAACTCTTTCCCAGCACTAATGCCAAAGAAGAGAACTTGCTATACCTAAATCAACTGGGTGAAACCCATCAATATGTCGAATTAGCAGTCGAGCCCGACAAGCACTGGGTGGAAGCCCAATACAACAAAAAGGTCAAGCCTTGTTCTTACCAAGAGGGAGATCTTGTTTTACTCTACAATAAAAAACATGACCTCTTGGGGGAAGGAATGCTTCAACCCTTATGGCTTGGTCCATATGTCATCAAAAAATCCCTCTCAAAAGGGGAATATGAACTTCAGGACTGGGAAGGAGTCTCACTCGCTGAGCCCCGAAATGGGCTCTATCTGAAAAAGTATTATGCCTAGTACTGCATTAGGCATGTGCTTTATAATTTTATGTATTTATAAGTTTTTCTTATTTTTTTATGTGATTGGATTTTTTTTGTACTTATTGAAGTATTTATCTCATACATCTTTCTCTTAATGCAGATGCCTTCATTACCTTTAGCATACGTAGGATACGCGGATGGTTCCAGTCATCACACATGGCACATTGCATTAGTTGCTTAGGTCATTTACACACCTGAGTTGGAATTGTTTTGTTCTGGGGGAGTCTTTCTTGGTAATGCCACCTACAATATTGCAGAGTACATGTCCGTAATTTCACTTCTCACTGAAGCATCATCAAGGGAAATCTCCAATCTGGTGGTCAGGTTAGACTCTCATCTTCTTGTTATACAATTGAAAAATCTGGATCACATTCCTAATCCAATCTTGTTACGTCATTATTTAAGGGTACGACTCTTGGAATGTCAATTTGAAGTTATCACCTATGAGCACATTCCTAGAGAATTTAATATAGTTCCTGACTCATTGGCAAACTATGTGTTAGATTGGAATCTGTCTCATTCACTATAGATACATGTATGAAAGTAAATATTTACACAGTTAAAAATTTACAAAAACACTTAAAAAACATTTACATCATAAAATACCAAACTATATATATATATATATATATATATTTCGAATCCTGTCTTTTACATCAAAATATTCCAAAACTTGGGTGTTGTAAGTACAAAATGGCTACTAAGCCTAGCTATAAACACCTGCTGACTATGCCAAAGTGCCTACTAAAAAAGCCTACTACTCATGAAAGGATAACACTGCTCTAGTTATCCTCCGAAGAGGAACCAGAACCGCTCAGGCACACCAACTGTGTGTTGCTGCATATGAGCGGGGATCTCCCTCATCGGAAGGGGGGGCACACCCATGATCAGGCCCTCCAAGTTCTTCAGAACCTCACGAAGATTGTCAGCATCACCCCCGCCCCCCTCCTGCATCCCATCAGGAAGTAGGCCTCCTCACCTCCCTTGGCGAGGTTCAGCTACAGGTCATATTGGTGCCACATCTGTGTCAAGAAAAAAGCTTCATGTCATTACTTGTTCCCCCATTAAACAACAAAAATATAACATAAATATTCAAAATCTTAAAAATAATTTAAATAATTTCAAAAATCATTCTTACCTTGAAGACCCCAATTAGTCTCGAGAGGCAGCATTAAGTCAGGGTCGCCGGTGAAGTCCATGCCCTCATAGGCATAATCGTCAATCATCACAATCTGGCCACTAAGCCACTAGAAGAAGTGTCGGATAGGTCCTCCTCCTGTGCAAGGATCAAGTGATTCCCTTCACCCCTACCTTAGCTCCCTTCGATCAAAGGGACCTATGCTCATCCTCAGGCGCATAACAGGTACCCTCTCACGTATGAATGAAACAATGGGAGTGCCATACCTAAAACTCTGTTGGGTTTGAGTCTTGCATGCAGTCAATTATGCCTTCAACTGGTGAAGCACTGCTTCGCACTAGTTGAATATCTAAAGTTGGACACAATCAACTGTAAGCAATATTTGGACCTTTGTTGCAACGTGAGGACTCTTTGTCCCCACCAAATGCACAATCAACCATAAAATGACCCTCATAGATCTGGATTGAATCCTCTCTATGGGGACTCTGTTGCTGACGAGTCCACTCTCAAGGATGCAGTAAGCTAGAACTTGCTCTAGGGTGGATTGAGGATCAGACCTACCCCTGATCAGGTTTGCTTGTGCTCCTCTACATGACAAACCAGTCAAAAAGTATATATCATCACGACCAATGGCCAACTCATGATCTCCAATCCTGAACACCTGCTCATGTTCATCCCAGCTTTGAATAATCCATCTCAACAAGTCCTCCTAACCTTTCATCAATTCCAACTTAACATACTTCATCAACCCACAATGGCACAATGCAAGTATGCAAGCAAGATCATTTCGCATCAGCAATTCTTGTCAGTCATGGGCCCATTCTCTCCATAGACTAGTCATAATGGCTCAAAACATGCACAAATAAACCCAAACATTAGTACAAACGGGGCAAAAATGCATATTAAATCATTGCCTAGGGTTCTAGGGTGAGCCCTCAAGCACTAACACCCCCCCTTGTGAGGTACATGGAGGATTAACCCCCTCCGACAGGTTGTAAAGGGCATTTAACACCCCCTACAGGCTTGCTACGGGGTGTTAAGTGAGTTTGAAGAACTAGGGCTCCCCAGATCTCCAAAAAATCACCCCAAATTCTCATAAAAAAGTTTGAATAATGAAATATTAAGGTTTTAGCTCCTACTTGGGACTGATGGCACGTCAAATGGTCCCCCGGATCTCTCGCAATCGTCTGTGGAAAATATGCTCCTCTTTGGCTCCAAAACACTCTCACAACTCTCTAATGGTGCAAATGGTGAAAGTGGAGGCTCAAGAACTCCCTTATATTATATTTGGAGACATGAATTATCTTAATTGAAGTCATTAAAGTAGAATTAGTCCATTTCCAATGATAATTATCATGCGCCATGACCCCAGATTGACAGAAATTGCTCATGTTTTGATGAAAGAATTTTCAGGAATGAATGACAGAAATGACCACGAGCAATTCTCCATGAGCGCTTTCTTTTATGGGATGTTTTCTCACTCTAAAACTAAAAAATCCTTGAGTTTTTCATTGTTGGGCTTGTTAAACATATACGACGACGATTTGAGCAACTCTTTTTCCCTCTTTTTCTAGCTCATTAAACTGAAAAAGATTGATTAAGTGTTCTTTTTTGGGACTTTTTTCTCGCTCTTAAAACTGAAAAAAACCCCAAGTTCCTTCTTCAGACTCGTTAAAAACTTATGAAGAATCTCGAAGAATTCTTTTTAGGAACTTTTCTCGCTCGTTATATTGAAAAATCCCCGAGTTTTCGTCATTGGGCTCGTTAAACATTTACGATGATGATATGAGTGCTTTCTTTTTTGGGACTATTTCTTGCTCTTAAATCGAAAAATCGCTGAGTTTTTCCCTTCTTCGGGCTCATTAAATCTACAAAGAAGGAATGAGCAGTTATTTTACCTCTTTTTCCTCGCTCACTAAACTGAAAAAGATACCTTGAGTTTTCTTCATTTGACTCGTTAAAATTCAATGAAGGTATTGAGTTTGTTGTCCCGTGACTCATTAAAATTTCACGCTGAAAATTGATTTTACTCTGTCTCCTCATACTCGTAAAAAAAATGAGTCCAACATCTATTGAGCATAGGTTTCTCTTTATCTGGACTCACTAGATTAACTCAAGGAAAAGGAACCATTTCAGGTATACTAATAAACTTTTGTCGCACCCAGTCAAAAATTATGACAAAGAGACCACCCTGGGGTCGTTCTTTACAATCTTTTCAGACTCGCTAAATATGAAAAGACCACCAAGTTATCTCATCTAGACTCATTAAATTACACAGATGAAGGCATAGAGTCACTCTTTTTATGATCCTTTTCAGACTCTTAAAACATGAAAAGGTCGACGAGTTTTCCTGTCTGGACTCATTAAACTAATCATATAGGACATAGAGTCATTGTTTTTGTGGTCTTTTTCGACTCTTAAAACATCAAAATATCGATGAGTTTACCCGTCTGGAATCACTAAACTTATCAGATGGGGAAACTGGAAAATACAACTGTGTTATGTTCCATATTTTGAAAGAGTTTTTTGGCAGCAATCATTCCCTTGAACATGGCACTCCCTTAGATAAGCATTCCTTGTGACGACCTCTCAATTTGTATCTTACCATCCTATGAGTTTAGCCTATATACCCTGATGTTCTTGCATCTCTATATCCTAACACTCTTTGGTGTTCATGATTCTAGTGCTGCATGGTTAATCGTTGTCGTGCCTTCTATTGTTCAAGGGAAAACCTTTTTTCTTTTGTTTCCTCCATCAACCCATCAAGCATACCCTACCATCATGCCCTCTGTCGCTTTGACCCCATGTTCAAAAGATTCCTCAAAAAATAATCATCCTTGTCCCATTTTGTGTCGACTAATGTAGGACACCTTATTGCATACCTTTCGACATGTCTCTTCCTATCGACTTCAACACTCTATCTAGGAAGAAGACCCAGAAGCACTTCAGTGCCTTGGTACTTGTAGACATCAATGGCAGGTCACCTTGTGTTTGATTAGGGGTTCTCATTATTGGCTCCTAGTTAAACGATTCTATGAGGGTTCAATGAAAAAAACGATTTTCAGACTCACTATATTGTACTGTGCATCTTGGAGACCATCACCATTATTGGTGGCCTTCCTCGCATCTACTAATGGTCTCCATTATTGACTAGTAATCAGACGATTTCATGCATGTTCGACATCAACACATATATTCACATGTATCGATCTATGTTTTTCAGTGAAGCTGAAATCAAGACCTTGGGTAGAGGCTTGCATCACTGAGCCTTGTTTCCTCTCCCAAACTGCGGTTATTGTTTTTTGGAGACAACTCATCAGAATGATCGTATTATGACACCATTTCTGCATTGTGCTTATCGACGGCCAACATCATCATATCTTTTTTATGAGAAAATCACTCTGACATAGCTACTGAGCGTGGGAATGCCTGATTCAGAACATGCTTTTAGTTGTTTTATATATATGTGTTGTATCAGATTTCTCGTACAACCTGAAGCTCTGATCCTCTCTCTCTCTCTTTTCCAAAGAAAAGGACAGCTAAATATAAAGTATTTCGGCCATCATTGTAGCCTCTGATCTCACACTTTAGGGGGCATCTGTTATACAGGAAAATGACCTCCTCATCAACTCAGAGGACAAAGACATGATGACTGGAGGACTTGTTATAGCCTAAATCTACCTCAAGCTGAGAAAGGCATCTCTAGGGTAACATCAAACCACGCTTAACTTGGTAGCTAGCCCTACCAGGTCGGGAGAGGGCTCTCTCCTTGTCAATCTCAGAGAAAATATGGAAAATAAAGCTTGAGATGACTAGTATGAATACTAATTTTAGGCTAGGTATTAGCTTAGAGGATTTTGATTGATTTTAATGGTTGGTTGTTGGATCAGATGAGGAAGGCAGCTTTGGGTCTGGGAAATCAACACAGATTTGCAGAGATTTTTGTGGGACGAGGTAGGCAAGTGTTTTAGAACTTTGAAATGAATGTGATGGTGAGTCTAAATATTGGTGATGAGTTGGAGAGGGCATGCAAGATTCATGAGTCCTCTTCAAATAGTAGAAAACATTTAGAACTAAATAAAACCCCAAGGCAAAGCACTAAAACATCAATGGGTTCCACCCTTTAATCTTGATTCATTTAGTTATGTAGAAAAAGAGAGTTGATGGCACATATCCACATAAGATAAACTAAATAACAGGGGAGAAAACAATGCTAATTCACATTACCACAAGAATCCCACAAAATGTTGCAAAACCCTGGTTCATTTGCTTGCCAAACTATAGAAGTGATTTACAATAGTGCTCAATGCATCCACAAGAGTCCAAACTTGACCAATGACTAAGAAAGTACAATATATAGGCATAAAACCACCTATGCTAGCCATCAGGGGTCGAATCCATGAGTCAAGGAGCTATTTCAACAACATATAAACTAGGAACTGAAAAATAGGCAGTGGAACAACATGCCTCTAAAACTATAGAAACTGATTCATTCATCCTCAAACTAACTCTAACTGATGTATCTACCTCCTTAGGTTATTTTTCATCATTTTTACATCATGGTACATCAAGTTACACCATGAATTTATCAAAGAGAGAAGCAAAAGTCAAACTGGTAGAAAACTAGGCGAAATTCTGAGCAAACAAGCAAAACTGGCAAATTTTTCTCCTATGTGTAGTGCCACTGGTTCTATGCATAACACTTTTTCTAGGCCAATTTCTAAAGGCTTGCCAAAGTCCAAATTAGGTGTAGAATAGCTCATTGGAAAGCTTGGTGAGTCTACTTTCTGGAACAACTTTAATTTTTTGATTTGGAACCCATTTGCCCGTCCAAAAATGCAATCTCCAAATACTTCTTCCTGTGTGGCACAAAAGTGGCAGAGAGGGCATTTTTTGGGTGTTTTTGGCCCTTTTGGAGGTCCAGAACTTCTCAAAAATTCTCAGCCATTTTTGAGCAGGCATAAATTTTCATGGTGATTCCAAAAATATAATTTTTTTTCAAATGGAGGCCCCCATCAAAAGCGTAGCGCCGATGGCGCTGTGCACCTGCTGAAAAAACCTATTGTTTGCCTCAAAAAATTCAAAAATGACAAAAAATTCACCAAATTTCTTGAAATTAGGCATGATTGATCCTTTTTATGTGCTATGCTGGGCCAATAATGCTTCATCCAAGATCTTGAGCTTATCTTGCTCCCTTTTTCTCCTCAAAGCTCTCTTTAGTTTGGCTTTTAACCTCTTCATCCTTCTTTTGTAAATTTTATTCTGAGTCAAGTAGTGATAGGCCATATGGCACAACATTTTATTCTCCTTGTTAGCTTTCTCAAGCAATTTCTCGAAGTGAATTTTTTCCCTCTTTAACTATCATTCCCAGTCAGCCTCAATTTCTTTCTCAAGTGGTGTCATTTTGATTTTCCTTCTTTTTGTTGCTTGCCTGTTTTCTCTAATTGTTTGCAGCTCCATGATAGTTTGTTTGTCCTCCAGTTGCTTGTTCTCTTGCTCAAGGAAGTTAATGATCCATTTAGCCCTCTCAAGGTCAAGTGACAAGGCTTGGATTTCAGCCTCTTTTTCTTTAGTGATCATATCTTTGAGTTTTTAGCTTTGAGGGCCCAAATCAATGTCATCCTCCTCAACCAACACAAAATCATTGTTTTTCCCTTCAGAAGGCCCTTCATCATGCAATTATTGCTTTCTTTTGTCCTGTACCTATTCTGCTAAAGAAGAAGGCAAAGCCCCTTTCACCCTAGGTGAAGATAGCATTTGCGTGTGATCCGGTGAAGAAAACGAGACCCCTTCCACCCCCGGTGGAGATAATACTCGTTTGGCAGCTGCAAATAGTCTCCTTGTGCCTTTCTCATAAGTAACAAACACTGGCACACCTATAGTTTCAGTCTCATGAACATCTGGATGGTCTTCCTCTTGAAGCACCATTGGAGTCACCTGAGGGCTTTTGAAAACCTCATGTGCAATGAAAGTATCCCATGAAATATTCAGCAAGCTTAGTTGATGCAAAACAAAAATTTTAATCAATGAGAAATGGTAAATGCTACTAAACTGCTGAGGAAAAGGTTTCCTTTGCACATATAGAGCCATCTTCTCAATATTCATGCATATAAAGTATGGGAGGTTCATCATCCTCACTCTCGTTAAATGTATCAACAATATGACATGGTATGTATATAGACGGGAAAACCTCCCCTCACAGGTAAAATACTTGATGATGAGTTTCATGAGTGGAGCATAAGTATCCTACAAGTATTTGAAAGGAAAGACCCTATTGATTTTCCTCTGATAACTAACCTTGATGTAAGGTTCATACTGCTCTCTGCCCACATGTTGCCCCTTATTCCATTGTTCACTCACATTAGGAATTCCTATTGCTGTTGCAATGGTTTCACGTGTCAATGTGAAAGAGACACTAGCTAGGTTCACCTGGCCATTGTGAAGATGAAGAACAAATAACCTAGCAAGCTCATGGTGATATTTCACCATCTCCACCATTTCACAAAACTGGTAACAAGACTGATGCTTAAAACAAGTTACTGCAAGAGGGCAAGCAAGTAACTCTGTGAGAGTGGTGGGCTCCTCCCAGATATTTTTTCCTCCTTTATGTGGTTTTCTTGGTGCATGAGCCTCTTGGGAAGAATCATTGACATTTTCATCATCCCTCTCATATGTTGAGTCTGTCTCCATAATGCAAATTTGGAGTGAAAAATTATGAGTATGAAGAGATTTTTTTTTAAGTATGAGGGTGAGTAGGGTGATTGTTGTTTTTCTTTTGGAAAATGAGGGACTGAATGATAGTAGGACTGTAAATGAGGTTTTTGATGGTGGAAGGAATGTAATTAGGGAATAGGAAATGGGAATTAGAGTTTTGGGAATGTATAGGGTTAGTGTTTAGGAATAATGTATAGGGCTTAGGGTTTGGTAATAGGGAGTGAGTGCCAATGATTTTGGGAGAGGGAAAGAGGAAGGGATTTAGGGAAATTTAGGGCAAAGGAATGGAGTAGAGGAAGATAATCAAAGGGGAATTAAAACAGCAGAAAACAAAACCCTATGCAAATTTTGCAAGACAATTTTAGAGACAGTTAGGGTTTAGTTTTTAGACACACAATTCACCACCATAGATGAAAAAAAAATCCCTTGATAGACCAGATGTGAGGCTTTACTTACTTGTTGAGAGGTTACTTGTGAATTTGGAGGCAGAGGAAGGTGATGAAATTTGATTTGGAGCTCAACAGGCAGGTGCGTAGCGTTGCCTCCCAGGTGCATAGCGCTGGTGAAAATTCGTGTTTTTTGCTCAATTTAGCCTCTTTCTCCCAAAAACCCAATTTTCTCCTTTTAGCTTACTCTCTTACACAAAATGAACACTTTCAAACACAAAGAAGAACTTTATATCCCCTTGGTTTTAATTTTTCATTTACAAACCCACTTTTCTAAAGTCTTATTCACTATGCTTTAAAAACTCTGTTTTTCATTTTGCAATTTGACTTTTCTTGATCACTTGATGAACTGATGCATTGATGTTTTTTCTTTTGTCTGCAGTAGTTGGAGTTGGCAAGGTGAGCAAGGGTAGCAATTGGAACTTATTACATATAGAAAACATTTCAAATTACATAAATTTTATACATAAAAAATATAAAACTCTGTTTTCACATCAAAATAGAGTTTTGAGCTAAAAATCACTTATTGAGCATATCATGAGTGAAATTTTGATCTTATGAGCTTATTAGATGTCCTCATGTGCCTGCTGACCCTTATTGAGTTTTTTTGTTGACCATGGTGACAAACCTTAGACCTAGTGAGACCTAAAACCTTAAAAATGATTTTGAAAATGAAATTAAAATGACTGTAAATGACCTAAACATGTGAAAACAAGCCAGCAGGTAAATTCCATGAGGGAAATTGACAATGAACCACTACCATTAGTTGATCCATGACCTAATGGAATGCAGTTGATCAGATGGGACACCTAATATGCATGCAAAAAAGAGAAATTTGATCACCGATGGAGGGATGAAGATACTGACACTAGCATTGGCTCCAATGGGGATGGTAGCTCCTTGGAGGTGCCAAGAACCATAGATCTCTGGAAAAGTAGACTAGTGCCTTTTCCATTGAGAAATGGAGTCAAGTTACTTCGAAAACTAAAACTAACACTATGACTCAAAATAACTCAAAACTGAACTAACTAAAACAAAAAAATGACTCAAGACTTACTTAACTAAAACAAGTACTTACAAAGCTTTTTTTAATGGCAGCAGACCATCAAGATTTGAGGGCTTCAAATCATGATGAAAACCACATACCTACTGATGAAATTGTACAATGATGTGAAGTGGGCCTTCTAGTGTAACCAATCCAGCAGATGGCTACATACTAAAATTTTGCTCTCATTTTCCTCAAGCAGATAGAATGATGTACCAGTAAGCAACTCACAATATAAACTGAAACCAAGGCTTATGATAACGAACCAGACAACATTCATATTCTCTAATGCTTGCAAAAGAATGCCGAAGGGATCTTGAAATTCCTAAAGCACTAGCTTGTCTTGAGATCCAGCAGCAAAAATACCAGTACTCCCTTCATTCTGATCTAAAAGAACAATTGGTTGCTGAGTGATAGGGAGGCATAGAGAGGTATAAGCTTTTTCTATTTGAGTGTTAGTTGTAAATTCCTTGAGCATGCGAAATTCTGGCATATTGTCTCTCTCAGGCTCATATTCCTCAATTTCATGGTCTAGTTTATTCTTAAACAGAAAACAATCTTCAAGATTATCAAACATGACAGCCTTATCTTCATGAAATAAAATATTATCTGTTCATTGATCTATAAATCTAATTTCAAGACTATCATCATTTTCAAAAGAGGAAGAAGTTTCACCAACACCTTCTTGACCATGTGCACACTGCAGACTTGCATTAGCTTGGGTTGTAACATAACCTTTCAGGAGTTGTTCTATCTCATCTTCAGATAGAGGAGATAGTACTTTTTGTTTTCTTCTGCTCAAGAGATTATTTTCTTCTTGAAATAACATGAATAACATGAAAAACATGAAAAACCTAACTGATAGTCCTCAATTCCCTAGTCTTCTGAAATTTGAAAACATTGTTGATCATCTTCATATGACATGGAAATCAAATTATCATTTACCACTGGGTTATTGAAAGAAGATTTTTCACTTACTAGAATAAAGATCTCATCTTGTTTTTCATAAAATGACTAGATTACCTCCTCATGAAGGATTTTTTCTAATGAAATGAGAATGTTTGGGTCAATAACTCTGTCTTCTTCATTCCAGATGATCTCAACAGCAGAGCTCTCCTTCATGGGATTCAGAACAAGGTAGTCTTCATCATCACAGTCTGAATCTAAATTTGAATTATCCAACTTGACTTTATCATATTCTGAGATTGAAACTTGACTTTCCTACATACTGTCTTTATATAGACAGATCTAAAATAAAACCTTCTCTTTGATCATTTTCCATTGTACTAAGATCTTGATGCAGCTGCAAATTTTCCTACGCATCTTGATAAGTATCCTCTTTATGCTGCTGAAATGGGTTTTCATACAGGGCTTCCATGATCTCATCATCCATGAAGTCATCATCTTCATAAACTTTCTCAAGACTTTCAATAAAACTATAAACATTTTTGCAACAATTCTTAATAAATTTAAGGATGGATAAGATTCTTTATATCTTTCAAAGAAGATGGTATGAAAATCTTTTAAACGGTAAATACTAGCAGGCAACAAACTTTCATACCAAGATCGAGCTTCACCTTCCAAAGTAGCCATGAATATCTTCATCAAGTAATCTTTAGGAAAATCAACCTTCAACTTGAAAATATGCATGTGAAATCTAACCAGATGTAAAGCAGCGTCATTCCTATCATCATCTTTAAACATAGGCAACTTCCTTTGTCAATCTACCTTATGAATTTTATTTGGGAAACCTAGAATGTGATCTCGGCTCATGGGAGCATACCTTTGAGCAAAAAAATCCATTTTGATAACAATGAATTGACCAAGAAATTCTTTAGGCTACTGGTTCTTAAAGAGTAGAGTTGCCATAAAAATTTTGAACCTTGGGATTCTTCGACACTAGAGTCGCCAAATGAATGATTTCAGCTTTCCGATATCTGATCGTTTTCCACCATCAACAATCAGATATAAACTTGAATACATTTGCTGAGGAACATAAAACTACGTTCCCCAGTATGGTCACCACTATGTTAGAGCCTAAATCTACCTCAGGTTGAGAAAGGTAGGTCTAGGGTAACATCAAACCACGCTTAACCTGGTAGCTACCCCTACCAGGTCAAGAGAGGGCTCTCTCCTTGTCAGTCTCAAAGAAAATATGGCAAATAAAGCTTGAGATGACTGGTATGAACACTAATTTTAGGCTAGGTATATGCTCAGAGGATTTTGATTGATTTTAATGGTTGGTTGCTAGATCAGATGAGGAAGCTAGCTTTAGGTCTGGGAAATCAACACAGATTTGCAGAGGTTTCTGTGGGGCGAGGTAGGCAAGTGTTTTAGCACTTTGAAATGAATGTGATGGTGATTCTAAAGACTGGTGAGGATTTGAAGAGGGCATTCAAAATTCATAAGTCCTATTCAAACAACAGAAAACATTTAGAACTAAATAAAACCCCAAGGCAAAGCACTGAAACATCAATGGATTCCACCCTTTAATCTTGATTCATCTAGTTGTGCAGAAAAAGAGAGATGATGGCACATATCCACATAAGATAAACTAAATAACATAGGATAAAACAATGCTAATCCACATTACCACAAGAATCCCACAAAATTCTGCAAAACCCTGTCCATTTCCCTGTGAAACTGCAGAAGTGATTTACAATAGTGCTCAATGCATCCACAAAAGTCCAACCTTGACCAATGACTAATAAAGTACAAGATATAGGCATCAAACCACCTATGCTAGGAATCAGGGGTCGAATCCATGAGTCAAGGAGTTGTTTCAACAAGATCTAATCTAGGAACTGAAAAATAGGCAGTGGAACAACTTGCCTCTAAAACTATGGAAACTGATTCATTCATCCTCAAGCCCACTATAACTGATGTATCTACCTCCTTAGGTAATTTTTCATGATTTTTACATCATTGTACAGGAAGTTACATCATGAATTTATCAAATAGAGAAGCAAAATTCAAACTGGTAGAAAACTAGGCGAAATTTTGAGCAAACAAGCAAAACTGGAAAATTTTCTCCTCTGCGTAGCGCCACTGATTCTATGCATAGCACGTTTTCTAGGCCAATTTTGGAAGGCTTCCCAAAGTCCAAATTAGGTGTATAATAGCTCATTAGAAAGCTTGGTGAGTCTACTTTCTGGAACAACTTGAATTTCTTCATTTCGAGTCAATTTTTCCCTCCAAAAATGCAATCTCCCAAGACTTCTTCTTGTGTGGCAAAAAAGTGGCAGAGAGGGCACTTTTTGGGTGTTTTTGGCCATTTTGGAGGTCCAGAACTTGTCAAAAATTCTCAGCCATTTCTGAGCATGCATAAATTTTCACGGTGATATAAATTTGTTTGCAAATGGAGGCCCCCATCAAAAGCATAGCGCCGATGGCGCTATGCACCTACTGAAAAAACCTGTTTTTTGCCTCAAAAAATTCAAAAATGACAAAAACTTAACCGAATTTCTTGAAATTTTGCATGAGTGATCCTTTTTATGTGCTAATCTGAGCCAATGATGCTTCAACCAAGATCTTGAGCTTATATTGCTCCTCTTTGCTCCTCAAATCTCTCTTTAGTTTGGCTTTTAACCTCTTCACCCTTGTTTTGCAAATTTTATTCCGGTTCAAGTACTGATAAGCCATATGGCGCAACATTTTCTTCTACTTGTTATCTTTCTCAAGCAATTTATCCAAGTGAATGTTTCCCCTCTCTAACCATGATTCCAGGTCAGCCTCAATTTCTTGCTCAAGGGGTGTCATTTTGATTTTCCTTCTTTTTGTTGCTTGCATGTTTTCTCTAATTGTTTGCAGCTCCATGATAGTTTGTTTGTCCTCTAGTCACTTGTTCTCTTGCTCAAGGAAGTTAATAATCCATTTATCCCTCTCAAGTTCAAGTGACAAGGCTTGGATTTCAGCCTCTTTTTCTTTGATGATCATATCTTTGATTTTTGAGCTTTGAGGGCCCAAATCAATGTCATCCTCCTCAACCAACACAAAATCTCTGTCTTGCCCTTCAAAAGGCCCTTCATCATGCAATTTTTTCCTTCTGTTGTCATGTACCTGTTCTGCTGAAGAAGAAGGCAAAGCCCCTTTCACCCTAGGTGAAGATAGCATTTGCCTGTGATCCGATGAAGAAAACGAGACCCCTTCCACCCCTGGTGGAGATAATACTCATTTGGCAGCTGCAAATAGTCTCCTTGTGCCTTTCTCATAAGTGAAAAACACTGGCACACCTATAGTTTCAGTCTCATGAACATCTGGCTGGTCTTCCTCTTGAAGCACCGATGGAGTCACCTAAGGGCTTTTGAAAACCTCATGTGCAATGAAAGTATCCCATGAAATATTCAGCAAGCTTAGTTGATGCAAAACAACAATTTTAATCAATGAGAAATGGTAAATGCTATTGAACTACTAAGGAAGAGGTTTCCTTTGCACATATAGTGCCATCTTCTCAATATTATTGCATATAAAGTATGGAAGGTTCATCATCCTCACTCTCGTGAAATGCATTAGCAATATGACATGGTATGTATATAGATGGGAAAACCTCCCCTCACAGGTAAAATACTTGAAGATGAGTTTCATGAGTGGAGCATAAGGATCCTGAAAGTATTTGAAAGGAAATACCCTGCTAATTTGCCTCTGATAACGAGCCTTGATGTAAGGCTCATACTACTCTCTGCCCACATGATGCCCCTTATTCCATTGCTCACCCACATTAGGGATGCATGTTGTTGTTGCAATGGTTTCAAGTTTCAAGGTGAAAGAGACACAAGCTAGGTTCACCTAGCCATTGTGAAGATGAAGAACAAATAACCTAGCAAGCTCATGGTGATATTTCACCCTCTCCGACATTTCACAAAACTGGTAACAAGGCTGATGCTTAAAACAGGTTACTGCAAGAGGGCAAGCAAGTAACTCTACGAGAGTTGTGAGCTCCTCCCAGATATTTTTTCCTCCTTTATGTGGTTTTCTTGGTGCATGAGCCTCTTAGGAAGAATCACTAGCAGTTTCATCATCCCTCTCATATGCTAAGTCTGTCTCCATACTTGCAAATTTGGAGTGAAAAATGATGAGTATGAAGAGATTTTTTTAAAGTATGAGGGTGAGTAGTGTGACTGTTGTTTTTCTTTTGGGAAATGAGGGATTGACTGATTGTATGATTGTAAATGAGGGTTTTTATGGTGGAAGGAATGTAATGAGGGAATAGGAAATGGGAATTAGGGTTTTGGGAATGTATAGGGTTAATGTTTAGGAATAATGTATAGGGCTTAAGGTTTGGTAATAGGGAGTGAGTGCCAATGATTTTGGGAGGGAAAGAGGAAGGGATTTAGGAAAATTTAGTGCAAGGTAATGGAGTATAGGAAGATAATCAAAGGGGGATTAATACAGCAGAAAACAAAACCCTATGCAAATTTTGCAAGACAATTTTAGAGACAGCTAGGGTTTAGTTTTTAAACACACAAATCACCACCACAGATGAAAAAAAATCCCTTGCTAGACCAGATGTGAGGCTTTACTTACTTTTTGAGAGGTTACTTGTGAATTTGGAGGCAGAGGAAGGTGATGAAATTTGATTTCGAGCTCAATAGGCAGGTGCGTAGCGCTGCCTCCCAGGTGCGTAGCGCCGGTGAAAATTCGTGTTTTTTGCTCAATTTCGCCTCTTTCTCTCACAAACTCGATTTTCTCCTTTTAGCTCACTCTCTTGCACAAAATGAAGACTTTCAAACACAAAGAAGAACTTTATATCCCCTTGGTTTTAATTTTTCATTTACAAACCCACTTTTCTAAAGTCTTATTCACTTTGCTTTAAAAACGTTGTTTTTCATTTTGCAGTTTGACTTTTCTTGATCACTTGATGAACTGATGCATTGATGTTTTTGCTTTTGTCTGCAGTAGCTGAATTTGGCAAGGTGAGCAAGGGCAGCAGCTGGAACTTATTACATATAAAAAACATTTCAAATTACATAAATTTTGTACATAAAAAATATAAAACTTTGTTTTCTCTTCAAAATAGAATTTTGAGGTAAAAATCACTTATTGAGCATATCATGAGTGAAATTTTGATCTTATGAACTTATTAGACCTCCTCACGTGTCTGTTGACCCTTATTGAGTTTTTTTGCTGACCATGGTGACAAACCCTTGACCTAGTGAGACCTAAAACCCTAAAAATGATTTTGCAAATGAAATTAAAATGACTGTAAATGACCTAAACATGTGAAAACAGGCCAGCAGGTAAATGCCATGAGGGAAATGGACAATAAACCACTACCATCAGTTGATCCGTGACCTAATGGAATGCAGTTGATCGAATGGGACACCTAATATGCATGCAAAAAAGAGAAATTTGATCACTAAGCGAGGGATGAAGATACCAACGCTAATAGGACTAACGAAGTTCACAGGCCCAGTTTTCAAGTTAACACTATCTAGACACTAGAAACCTGCTTTATAAAGCTTCTCAACAATCTTAAGGGTGTGTTAGTGCCTAGGGTAACTCTAGTTGCTACCTTGGGAACAACGTTAGTGAACCTACATCAAGTTCTATGGGTCAAAGGAGAAAATTAAAAGAAAAAATATCCCTATATTATCTCCTATGTCAGCTCATAAAAGTAGGGAAACATCTGAACTCGACCTGTTTGGGGGAATTACTAATTCCAGATGGAGTATGAAAATGGAAAAGAGCACTAAAGAAAGAAACATCACTGCTTTTGCCTAATGGAACTCATGGATGACCTAGAAACCCTAAACTTAAATGCTATATATGCAAGGCTTGGGCCATTTTGAAAGAGGTCAAAACATTTTAAAGGATTTCCCATTTGACTGTCAAGCAGAGTCTTAGACTAAGGCATCAGAGGAGGTTAAGGAGAGAGAAAGAGAGAGGAGCTAGAGGGGTAAGGGAAGGCTAATACAACTGATGGTTGTAATCACTCTTTCTACATTAATATATAGTTGCAGTTGTGTTGTCCACTCCATGATGTTGGTAGTATAAACTTGTTTATATGTCAATCTATTATCTTGTAGCATGAGTGGCTTAGTTATATGCAACTAGATACCTTTTATGTGTTCATTCATTTGTTTATCAAGGTTTTATGCTATGATACTATGCTTGTCTTTGCTATGTGCAGGTTTTGATCTGGATCTGGCTCGAAGGTCTTCTGCCTAGCTGTATTGCGCTCTCCAACGACACCACACTAAGACTCGAGGTAATAATTCCTTCTCTCTTTGATATTCATTTGTTAAACATAGATATGCATGTATCTTTGTGAAATTTGCAGCTAATGTGACTGTCTACCGAGGATCCTAGGAAGATCCTTGAGGGTTTTCTACATCACCAAACACCTGTGCATTAATCACTATAGAAACATATTATGTAGGAAATCAATCAATAGTTGCATATATATTAAATCAAGAAGAGATTACAACCGTTGTCTTGACGTTGTTGTTCTACTCCGACAAATTTGGGTTCCCACACACTTCCGTTAGCATTCCATGATGGCCTCAACAATGGTAGTTTTAAGGCTCTCCTCTTTAGTCTTCGCACTAAACCAAACTCACACTTCTCCCTCACACACAACTAGAGAGCTACAACTATGAATAACGTGTTGATCACTCTTCAAAGAGAGCCTAATTAGAACTAGCACACCAACACTAGCACGTGCTTTGGAAAAAGGTAGGTTTATATAGCATGGATGGAAGAGAGATGGTGCCTCTTCTCATGGGAGAAGGTTTTATCTCTTGAGGTAGTTCCATCCTAATAGGAGAAAGGAGCCCAAACTGACATCCTTGACTCCATCCAACCCAACCATGTACCAGACTTTCATTACAAAGCTTATAGAGATGGAAGCTTCGGCGTGACTGGAACAAGGCTCAGTCGCTCCAGTCGGCGTTAGGGACAGTTTTAATCCCTCATATCGACACAAGGAGGACACGGGTCATTAGTGTCAGTCTTGTAAACTAGGAAAAACATAAGCTTCTTGGGAAATGATGTAAAAGGGAATTGTTCTACTCATGAAGAGGGACACAATGGGATTTTCTTCATGAAGGGAAAGCTTGTTGGATTCATTTTAGAGTTCCTCGAGGATCAAGGAACGGGGAGTACAGGGACAGTGACAAAATGTTGTGTAACAGCTCCTTAAAGGAGCATTAGAGAAGTGAGATACATGTAAAGGGTGTAAATTGGGGAAGTACACAAAATACATCTTCAATGATTGGGATAGCAAAGCACATGCATTCCTTAAAAGGATCCACTCTATTGTCTTTGGACCTTTCTCGACAGCTTCCACTGCCAAGCACAGGTATTATGTTATATTTGTATATGATTTCTCATAGAAGTGCTAGATCTACTTCATACAAAAGAAATATCACACATTCTCCAATTTTTTTGAATTTCAAGAACTTGTTGAGAAAGAAACTGGAAAGAAAGTGAAAGCTCTTAGGAGCAATAACAGAGTTGAGTACGTTTTGAATGAGTTTAAAAATTTATGTGCAAAGGAAAGCATTTGACGTGAGTTGATAGTTCAACATAAGCCACAACAGAATGGGTGGCTGAGAGGAAGAACAAAAGTATTGTGGGAGACGTATGGGTGATGTTGCATGACCAAAGCCTACCACTGCACTTGTGGGATAAAGCATGTAACACATCGGTCTATTTATAGAACATGAGTCCTCACATGATTCTTGGCATGAATACACCAGAGGAATATTTTTCAGGGAAGAAACCAAATGTGTCACACTTCAAGATATTTGGATCATCAATTTATTGTCATGTTTCCAAGGAAGTAAGGAAAAATATAGAGCTAACAGCATAGTTGCACATATTTGTGGGGTTCACAGAGACACCTCACAACTATTATCTATACTTTGCATCCCCTGGGATGATAGTGGTCATAAGGGATGTGAAATTTGATGAGGAGAAGGTAATGAGGTGTTCTCTTGAGAGGGAGCTTTATTTGAATCTTGATAAAGAGATTTCGGCTCCAAAGGAAGAACCTCGGGAAGTTGTGGAGCAGCCCCAAGGAGAGGAGCAGAGAGTGGAGACATCCAGAGAATGAAGGAAGTGAACCTGGGAAGCTGGAAGATTATTGCAGGATGCTAGAGAGAATGTGGGAGCACCCACATCATAGCGTAGGCAGAGGAGGTCACTGGATCAGTTCATTGACTGCATGGATTTGATGAGTGAGCTTGTAGAGAATAAGCCATACTCATTCGAGGAAGTTATAGAGAAACTAATACGGGTTGATGTTATGATAGAGGAATATGATTCCATTATCAAAAACAGTGTTCGGGAGGTGGCCCAAGACCAGAAAACAAATCAGTGGTTGGTTCAAGATGGCTTTACAATATAAATCATGCAGTAGATGGAAGTATAGAGAAATACAAGGCTAGATTTGTGGACAAAGGGTTCTCTCGGGTTGAGGGAATTGACTATGAGGAGACCTTTGTTCAAGTAGCAAGGTACTCATCCATCAAGTCAATTCCAGCACTATCAGTGCAGATGGGGTTGAAGATACACTAAATTGATGTGAAGACAACATTCCTCAATGGATTTATTAAGAAGGAGGTGTATATTGAGCAGTCGGAGGGGTTTGAGACCTTTGACAAAGAGTCACATGTGTGAAGACTTAAGCAAGTGGTGTATGGATTCAAGTAAGCACCCTATGCTCAGTACACTAGGATCGATAGCCATCTCATCAATTTGGGCTTCACCAAAAGTGAAGCAGATGCAAACCTCTATCATGTTTTAGTAGAAGGTAAATTATTGATTATTGTTTTGTATGTTGATGACTTGATCCTTACTAGTGATGAGCAGTTGATCAGATCTTGCAAGGAGGACCTTGAAAGAGAGTTTGATATGAAGGACATGGGACTCATGCATGACTTCCTTAGGTTGGAAGTATGGCAAGGTGATGAGGAAATATTTGTCTCTCAGGGAAAGTATGCCAATGAGATACTTCATAGGTTCTACATTGACAGGTGCAAACCCATGGAGAGTCCTCTAGCAGGAGACTGGAGGAAAGAGGATGATACTTTAGGTGAAGTAATGGAGGCTACCATTTACAGGAAGCTTGTGGGTTCACTTATGTATTTGGTGAAAACACGACTAGACATGTGTTATGAAGTTAACCAAATTAGTCAAGCAATGGTTAAGCTAACCAAACTATATTGGAATGCAACAAAGAATGTGTTGAGAAACCTTAGAGGCACTACTCAATTTGGTCTTTGGTACAGATGGGAAGAGGGAGTAAGGATGCAAGGCTTCATAGTTGCGGATTGGGTAGGGAGTCCATCAAATAGGAAGAGCACATCAAGAGGATTTTTTAGTGTTGGGTCAACAGCAGTTTCTTGGTACAGTAGGAATCAAATATCTACGGCACTCAGCTTAGTAGAATCAAGGTACATGATTTCAAGTCAATCAACATATGAGGAAATATGGATGAGAAAGATTATTGTTGGGTTATTTGTTCAGATGATGGATTCTATTGTGATTTACTATGATAATCAGAGTTGTATTAAACTTTTTGAGAATCATGTATTTTTTGATTGATCCAAGCATATTGATATATGATATCACCATCTACAGGATTGTGTGCAGAGACAGATTATGTTGTTGTAGTACATTCTAACAGAGGAACAAGCAAGGAAAATTTTAAGGATGGAAAATTTTCTTGAAGTTTAGAAACATTGGCGAATCTCAGTAATCCCTAATATGCAAACTATAAATTTTTCAATGATATATTTGTAAAATTATTCAAATTTATAATGATTTATCATATAGCCACTATATAATGTTGGCGATTTTTAAGGTTAAAATATTTTATATTCTTAAAATTTGGGCGAATCATCTTTTATAAAAAATTGAAATTGGCGAATCGTTTTTTGGAAAAATCATGGAAAATTAGCCCATTGGGCGAACATTAGCCCCTAAAATTTTCCATGGGAACAAGATGCAGATATTTTGACAAAGGCTTTGTCAAGAGGAAAATTTGAGTTCCATAGGTGCAGGATAGTGGTGGTTGATAATCCCTTTCTTTCTAAGAGGGAGTGTTGAAAATGCAGCAACAAAATCTAGTTTTGACTTTGCCTTGGTCAAACTAGATTAAAACTTGAATTTCTATTTCAACAGAATATTTGGAGGTATTTAACTGAGGTGACATGGCTCATGTCACTTAGTTCCCTCAGTAAATTTGATTTTATTGAACTGAGACTTCTGTGATCCTTATCAATGTTTTGAAGAATCTTCGACGAAAATCACATAGAAAAACTTATGTCGACGCGTTTCGAACCATCCAGTGTGGTTCATCGTTAGGACAAGTTGAAAGAGCAGATTTCATTTAGCACATTATATAGAGAGGGCAAAGAATCCATGACTCAACGGCTAAAAAAATAACAACTAGAAATGACATGATAATGGCTAGTTTGACCAAGATAAAGGGAAGTTAATAATAATAATATTATTATTCTTATCAATAATAATTTTTTCTTTTAAAATTAATAATAAGTAAATCAAAAATTAATAATTTCAAATATGTTGAAAAAATTAAAATGAATTAAATTAAAAATGAAATTTTAATAGTTAATCATAAACGTCAAACATATTATAATTATTATTAAAATATAGAATTATAGTTTGACGTTTATGATTAACTATTAAAATTTCATTTTTAATTTAATTCATTTTAATTTTTTCAACATATTTGAAATTATTAATTTTTTATTTACTTATTATTAATTTTAAAAGAAAAAATTATTATTGATAAGAATAATATTATTATTATTATTAACTTCCCTTTATCTTGGTCAAACTAGCCGCTATCATGTCATTTCTAGCTGTTATTTTTTTTTAGCCGTTGATTCATGGATTCTCTGCCCTCTCTATATAATGTGCTAAATGAGATCTGCTCTTTCAACTTGTCCTGACGATGAACCACACTGGATGGTTCGAAATGCGTCGACATAAGTTTTTCTATGTGATTTTCGCTGAAGATTCCTCAAAAAAAATGATTTTGGGAAACTTGAGTTTAGTTCTACATAATTGATTGCTAATTTGATTAATCTATTTCATTTATTTGAGTTATTGTCAGTTTAACTAGTTCTAACTATCAGAAGAATTAGTGGAGGTCAATTTGTGGAAGTGGAACTTCAACCACACTCAGTGATCAATCAGCCCAAAATAATTGTTTCATGCAAATAATTTGAGTTACCCATTTGAGATGGAGATTCCAAGGAAGTGTACTATTAGTTGTAGCATATTCCCATGTGTATAGGTGGTGCATGTAGTCAGAGATTGACCTAAGGCTATTTCACAACTCCTTGGTGTGAAATTCCTAAAAAAATAGGGGAAATTTCCCAAGGGAACAACAAAAGGAAATAGAAGCTTTGGAAAGCTTGAAATTGGCTAAGTTTTGGGCCAAGTTTAGTTAGTCAAGCAGAGGGATAGACTATACACTTGGAGGGTGTACTTAGGCTTGAGCAAGCATTGTATTTCTTCTCTATTCTCTTATTAATTCAATACATATAGTAAGGGGATTTGAGCAGTTTCTTTCCCCTAGATAAATATTTGTGCAAGTGTGATGTTTCCTTTTTCATGTCTATGATTGTTATTTTAGATGGTGAATTAACTTCCACAGATGAGTAGAGTGGCTTCAAGTCTTGTGATTTAGAAAATTTCATGAGCAGTATTGAATCTACACATCAATTTCTACATTGAATATGTAGGTGTTGTAGTGGCTACAACCACCCTCCAAAAATTTTCCTTAGCATGTTTTGGAGCCTCGCTACTAACCTTACGTAGCACTTTGTCTTGCTTTGTCAAGTTCTCGAGCTTCAGTGCTTTCCTCGCACAAAGGCAGCCTGTTGATCACAGTTGATCCATTCCCTTTACAGGCTGCTCACCCAGAATTGGTCTAGTTGTAGGCTGAGCAGCTTCTCCTTGAAAATTACACATTTCTGGAGGGAAACCAGCCTTCCCTCCAAGAATTGCGCAATCCTCTCTGACAGCTTGTTGGGATCTAGGATTGCGCAATCCTACCAACCAACCCTCCTAGCAGGATTTGCGCAAATTTTCCTAGTAGGAGGTTGTTCATCCCAGGATTTACACAAATCTAGGCAGAAGTCCACTTCTCTACCCAGAAATTGTGCAAATCTCCTAGGTAGCCATCCCAGATCCCAGCCAGAAATGCACATTTTTCTCCAGTAGTCGAACAGTCTCATGCATGTGCATTTGAGTTGACCAGTTCCCTCCAGGACTAAGCAAAATAGACTTTCATGCATGGGTTGTTTCTCCCAAGGCGACGTGCAAAGGCATCCCTTGTTTCAGGGATCTATGTTTAGCAGTTGGAGGTTACATTCAAGGAGCAATATTGAAACCTCCCACCAAGTGTCGCTTCCCGTAAATTCGTGGCATGAACGTCACAACCTCGATGTTATCAAAAATCATCAACCGGATGCTACATAGCTCATTCCTCACATCAACCTTGTAGCTCTTACATCCCACATCACATCTAAGAGAAGTCGGTACATTTAGCTTTGTTGTTTTGGGGTAAGCCTACTTCCCATGCCTTGTGATGCATTTCTATTGCTTTTTGTGTTTTCACTTGTCCTAGCTCTGTTTTAGTTTACATTTCTATCTAACTATTGTTGCATGCATGGAATTTTTTTGCATGGATGTTTGCCCAATCGGCAAACTGCCTCACCCACATGCATGTTGATCTGTTTGTTGAATCTTTCATTCATGTTTTGCATGCATTGTTGATCACTTCTGTTATCACTTAGTATTGCCATACATTCACTAACTTTTTCAATTTCTATCGGTGAGTTGAGCCAACCTTGGCCTAGCTCTGCCTTCACCAAGGCTACATTATGCAATTTGGGAAAGGAAGGCCCACCTTCCTCTCCATATTTTTGCATTCCTGCCTAGCACTGGCCTCCAGTACTGTTTTGCGCATTTCTGGAGGAAAATGGTTGCTTGGCCCAAGAAATTGCACAAATCTATCCCTAGGCCAGTAGTCCTTCCTATATGGAATTGTGCATTGCATAATCCCAATAGTTAGCAGCTAGATTGGACTTTCCATTGCACAGTTCCAACAGTCAGTCAGTCTCCCAGCAACCCAAACTGTGCCTTGTGCAGTCTTGACAGTCGGTCTCCCAAATTCCCAAATGAAATTGTGCAACATTCATGATCATGCACCCAGGTATGTTGCAAGTCAGTTCTCATGTTCATTTTGGTTTTCGATTGGCAGATTGCTCGCCATGAGTGTTGCCATGTCTTCAGGTATCCCAGATGTTCATCTACCTCTCATTAGTACATGTACAATGGTTTCCAGGAGAGTAGAGATGAAGACACCACTTAGAGCACACTTGGGGATACAGTCGATCAAGTGTCTATGGAATTTCACCCACGAAAACATCAAGTTGTTCATAGACAAGGACATCAAGATATGATAGCAGGAGCATCACAGTGAGCAGCATCATGAATAGTAGTTAAAGACAGCATACCAAATGCAACAAATGCAAGAGGAGGGTTATTGACAACATGGAGGCAGAACAAGGTTGCAAGCCCAAGCAGGTCCATTGATGATGAAAGAAACTTTGGAGACTTTGGCTATGAAGTGACGGTGCGACATGAAGATCATGCGAAGGCAGAAGATGGAGCAAAGGAGGAGTTCATGTGCTGAAGTAGCAACTCAGGAAGAACATGAAGCTACACAAACAGACGAATGAGTTTCAACAAGAAAAAGAACAGTATTGGGCGCAACATTCACTCACGAATGAAACTGCACCCGAAAAAGTTAAGGATCCATCCTAATAGCTGACACGGAGCAAAAATGGTGAGAAGTGTTGTTGATCGTATGCAATGGATTTAGCAGCATGCACATCATTGAGCCCATGCATGTAATCCAACCCATTCAACACACTCACCAAGGTGAAGACAAGAAGCAAGTCCAACTGGGGTTGAACATGTACTTCAGCAAGTTAATGTGCATGACCACCAGCACACACTTGAAGATCAGCATGGACACTATGCATCAGTTTGTTTCCAATTTAGCCATTACCAAGAAGACCATGCACATGATAGCAGACAGTTGGATGAAGGGGCCAAACCAATGCACCGGTTGTAATGGAGGAAAGAGTTCGCTTCAGCAAGATGTCACGATGAGGTGCATGCACACAATCATGGACGACCGAGCTTGGCATTAGCTCACCACCTTCACCATCACAAGAATGTCAAAGAGTTGGTCTCACCACAACAGACTGAGTGTTAGTGATGTCTTGCTTGGTTTCCTCAAGCCAGGTTGTCTCACATGAGTACATGTGCTTTGTAACGTTGAGTCGTGTCAAGTGTAAGCCACATGTCAATAGATGGACATAACAGTCATAGAGTAGGCGAAGAGTCATGAAGGTATTTGAATTGTCACAAAGGGGAATGTCAAGGGTTACCCCACCCTTTGCTATAAATAGTCCCTCATAACTCATTGTATGGGCTTTTGATCAACCAAGCTTCTATTAAGACTATCTTGAAGAAGGCTTGGACAATATTGCAACGCGCCTTGGCTTCTCCACTACATGAGCTAGTACATCTCTTTGGAGGAGCAGGAAAATGTGATTATAACATTCCACTATTGGGACTAGCAGGTTCACATGGATGTATTGTATGATTGTGATTTACACTTCTTTATATAATAAGAGCCATCATATTTTCATGCATATGTTGTTATTGTATTGGATTGCTCCAATTGCCTTAATGATATATGTTGTTTAACTTATGTACTTGTGTATGAACTGATTTGTATGCAATTATATGAATCTTTTTGTTAATGTGTTACATATGTTGTTAATGTTGTCACCATCAGTGTCGACTTCTCTGCCAGACATCAAATTGACCTTTTATTTGAACCTTTCTATAACAACCATCGCACTCATCTCGGACTGATCCGTGAGTGTTGTACGTGTTATCTTACCTTGTATGATGTGACTTCCGCATCCGAGTGGACTGCTCCGTGTTACAAAACATTTTCTCACTGTCCCTATACTCCCCATTCCTTGATCCCAGAGGACCTCTACAGTGAACCCTACATGCTTTCCCTTCATGAAGAAATTCCCATTGTGTCCCTCTTCATTAGAAAAACAATTCCCTTTTGCACCATTTCCCAAAATCTTTTGTTTTTCCCAGTTTACAAGACCGGTGTTAATGGCCCTTGTCCTCCTCGTGCCGCTATGTAGGGATTAACACTATCCCTAGCACCGACCAGAGCGATTGAGCTTTGTTCCAGTCGTGTCAGTCCTCTTATGGAAAGTTTTTTAAATAAAGAGCTAAAGCTTCCAGCTCTAGAAGCTTTGTAATGGAAGTCTGGTAAATGGTTTGGTCAAATGGGGTCGAGGATGTTAGTTTGTGATCCTTTCCCCTAGAATGATGGAACTACCTCAAAAGATAAGACCTTCTCCCATGAGAAGAGGATCCATCTCCCATCCATTCATGCTATATAAACCTCACTTTTTCCCAAGCACAAGCTAGTGTTAATGTTGGTGTGCTAGTGTTAATTTAAGTTTGCAGTAAACAAAAATTTATTCATATTTTTATCTCTCTAGTTGTGTGAAGGAGAAGTGTGAATTTGGTTTAGTGTGAAGCCTAAAGGGAAGAACCTTAAAACCATCATTGTTGAGGCCATCATGGAATTCTAGCAGAAGTGTGTGGGAACCTGGTTTTGTCAAAGGAAAACAGCAACGTCAAGACAATGGTTGTAATCTCTTCTTGATTCAATATATATGCAACTATCGATTGATTTCCTACATGATGTGTAATATTACATGTTCATGGCTTAATGTTTCTTGACTTGTTAAGTAGGTTGAATTACAATTTGTCTATAATCACAGTTGTTGTTTGTTGTTGTTTACTTATTTCAGGTGATTGTAGAAGGAAACAAGGAATAGCAGGAGCGAGCAAGCAAGGACATCATCAAACGAGATAAGTGTACTAAGAGGTAGTTCCACTTTCTCCCTTTTGTTCTATTACTTTTCCTTTGCTTACTAGTCTGATTTTGAAATTCATAGTAACAGATCTATTCCCAGCTTTAAGAAAAAAAAACTTCGCTCCCTCACTCAGCACGCTTAATTCGCTTACAGTCGCGTCAATCAGTGCGATATGATGAGAAATAGTTGCACCGACCTCCATCTGGCGCTTGTTGTCAGTAGGGCAGTCACGTTGATTCCTGTAAGTGAATATTAGCGTTTGTCCCCAATCTTGGCCAGTGTGTTTTGCTCTCATGATTTCCACCCCGTAAGCCTTTTAAATAGTTTTCTCCCTGACTAGAAAGCTACTTTTCATTTGGTTTTGTTTTCTTTTTGGTTTGTCATCTTTCTTCTTGATTTCTTGGGTCATTGGGTGGTTAGTGGCACTAGGTCATCTAGATTGTCATCCATTTTGCTGATTGTGAACTCAGTGAGTCGAGTTGTTGGTTTATTTTATCCTTGCATATCGTTTGTGGTCCTGTTACGGTTTTAATCTCCATTACACAAGTTTGAAAAGTTTTCATTTCCTTGTCTAAACGTTTCTTTTTCGGGATGGATCACATTGTTTGTCTTGTTTTTGGTGAAGTCGGTGTTTCATTAGTCTGGACGAGTCTCTCTTTTCGTGTTTTCATTTGCTTGAAGAGCTAATTGTTTTGGAAAAAAATTCATTGAAGTGTTGTATGAGAAAAAATCATTTCATCGTTTCATGAAAAAGTATGAAATTCTAGTTTATTGCATCGGTATGCTACCGTAGTCAGCATTATTAAAGACTAGGATTGCATTGGCATTTAAAAGGAAAAGAAATATTTTTGCTTTTGGAAGGACTACTAGAAATGTACTTTTCAGGAAATTAGGAATTAGAATGTATTTTTCATTAGTTTATTTTCTTAAAAAGTGAAGTAGTGGAAAATTATTTTGCCTTCAGTTGCTTGGTTGTTTACATTTGATTGTGTGTTTTCTACCCTCTCTAATGTAGACAATTCATCGAATTGGAAGGGTCTTGTCTCATTTAGTTGCATTTAGGGTTTTTCGAGTCACACCTCTTGTAATATCCCTAACCCGAAATATTCCTCAAACCCCAGCAAAATCTCCAACCCAATATGTGCAAATGATATAATAACTGTTATAGACATTTTTGGGCACTTCAATCCCAATCATAAATGTCCATAAAATTAGGGCTTCTAAGTCCCTAAAAGTGTTGCTTCACTGCCTAAAGGAACAAGGTCAGTTGATTACATCATCTCCCAGAAGTTCTCCACCAAAAACTGCTCATAAATGGTCAAAACTGGACCATACTGAAACCCCAATGCAAAGGGTGTGATGCATATCACCTTCCCAGTGTATAGGGTGCGATGCATACTGAATGGATCTTCTGTAAGGTGCGATGGTCGGGAATGGACAAATGGCAGGGAAAAAATGCGAGGTGGAAGATCATGGAATCTTCTAGAAGCTTCCCCTCTGACACTTGCCTCTCTATTTTCGACCAGGATGAGTAAGAGATCATCATTCTCCCAAGTGGAAGCAGGAACTATCAGAGAGAAGGACACTAATCAAGACCAGAGATGACTCACCTCCCTATAATCATTATATATGGAATCCCTCATCATAGAGATCCAAGGCTGGAAATTTTTGTATCTATAGAGAAGTGTGTTGGTTTTTCTGGGTAATTTCATAGTGTTGGGTGATCTAAGCTACTTGAGGTGAAGAAGGGCCTTGCTTGCTGGAGGATGATGTTGGTCATGAACATAATTGGTTGTAAATCCTTCTTGCTACTTTTCATCTTAATAAAGTGATTCAAGTTTCCTCCATATTCTTGTATGTTTCATTATATATGCATTTGTATGGTAACACCACATCTGGTCCTGTGTATTATGAATATAGATCTTTGTTCTTCGATAGTAGTATGTGTCTGAATTGCCAACAGGTGCTCTTGAAGCTGGCACAGACAAAGTAGAAGCGCAAAGCTCTATTAGGAAGAGAGAAATTCAAATGGCGCAAGACTAAGGTTGGGCCTCCTTTGTTGTCCACTCCTATCTATTTTCATAAAGGAAAGCGAAAAGTAGACTTACTTGTTTTGTTTCTAAGATAGCCACCAATCTTAGTGGGAATAGCAGCATCTGAGTGGACACTATTCCTGGTAACAAAATGGCGACTCCACTAGGGAGCGACTAGATTGTTTGTTAGCCTATCTTTGTTTCTTTTATAAACTTACAAACGGATCCTAAAGCCAAGCCAGCTAGCCTTCGAAATGCATTTGTTATACACATGCAAAGTAGATTAATGTTGCTTCAGTCTATCTCTGGGTTTTGTTTATGAATTAAACAATCGATCTGCAAACAGTCTAATTGCCTTAAGTGGTGGCTCTAGTAGCCTCCTTAGATCTACCCCTGTGTTTTACATATACTGAACATCACTTACACGGCCTAAATCCTTGAACTGAATTGCAAATTCTGAGTAAAAACTTGTTTAAATTCTCGCACTGGTACCATCGCACCCTGCCTTCAAGGCAGTCTGTATGCATCACAGTAGGTGCGTTGCATACTGGTTTCACTGTGTAACAAGTGCGATGGTCAAGGAAGGTTAACTTTACCTTCGGACTTTGGTTTTTTCCTCACTATTTTCAGTCCTATTCAGGATTTTTGCTATCTGTGGTCAGTGTATTTCTGTGAAAACCCCCTTCTCTTACATATTACGCCTCCAAAGTCCAAAGAACTGTAAGTGTTTTTATGTATTGTGCGCCATTTTCAGTTCTCTTTTGCAAAAAAGTACCATAGTCGAACTGTCGTTCTTGATTTGAAAGTGTCGTAGCTGTCGTTTTCAGTTTTAGAAGACAATCCTATTATTCTTGATAGTCGATTATACAGTTACTATTGCATATGATTTGAATTAATAGTTTTTAAAGTGTCGAAAAGCAATTTTCAATTCGAAATCGCAAAGTGTCTCTCTTACCTTCACTTCATTTTGAAAAGAAATTTGTTGAGTACTGTTGCTTTGAAAATAATTCAGATTTGCACATAGCTTTCTTATCATCATTCATACATTAAGAAGGTTGAAAAACAAATACATGCATGTGCATTTGCATTTACACTGCTTGGTTTGATTTAGGACGGTGCATTTAGCGTGTGCTCTGTGCTCTTTGCTGAAAGATTCTTAACTTTCTTTCTTTAGTAGCTAGGATTTTCATTGCCAAAAGAAGATTAAACGTTGTTTATCATCTTAGATTGCATTTTAGGAATTGTATACACATCACGTGGTGAACCTGAAAGGCAAATTTTTAAGCAAGATCAACTTAAAATAAATTTAATGAATCTAACAACGCTTTGGAACCTAACACACAACATCTAGAGGTATAGGCTAGAGATGTATTCCAACGTCGTAAAACCTGGTAACTGTTGTTTACATTGTTGGTTGGGTGATTCCTCCACTCTAAGACGGCAAGTGCAAGTACGGACTTGTGCTCCCATGTACCGTCGAGTATATATTGGGAGACCACAATAGGCTGCATCCTTTATCCTTAGGAAGTCGTGTCTGCTGCCCTATTGATCGCAATGCACTGAACACAACATTCGGGAAGATTGACTGTCGTATTGTAAAAAGTATTCTGCAGTTTTTGCGATTGGTTTGGTAATCCCCTCTGCCTATATCTCCAGAGAAGTCCATTTTGATCCTTTTCAGACTCCTTAAAAGAAAAGGTCCATCTGAGCACTTGTCACTTCAGGCTCACTAAAAATCGAAGGCGACTAGAGTCATCTTTTGTTTTTTCTCGACTCTTTAAAATTGAAAAAACAAGTTGTGTCAAAGCGTCTAAAATTTATTTTAATCGGAATAACATCACAAATTCCCTCATTGGTATTTAGGTTGAGAAAAGTGGAGTCTACCAACCAAGGATTTCCCCTTGGAGGAAATCCTAGTCCCTTCTCTTCTTGGGGAGATGTTGGTGCACCCCATATGGCCACATTGTCACTTCCAGGATTGACGATTGGTTTGCCCGTATGGCTCTTCTCTACCTCTGATGATCATGTTGAATGCACACCATCAACCAATGAAAGTGAAGTATCTGGACAGAGAAGGAATCCTAGATTTCCTTGTAAATTGTGTGAAGGAAATCACGCCATCCACTGTTGTCCCTTCCTTGATGAAGCTAAAAGAGTTTTGGATGACCGTCCTGCTTCACCGCTACGGCTCCCTCCTGGATATAAAAAACTCTTGCCAAGTCCACCACTGGTTGAAAATCTGGCTGGCCCGCCATTGTGGTCGGCCAAAGCATCTATCATTGAAAATGAACCCTTTGAATCCATACCAGATGAAAATCAAAAGGTCGAGGCGGCAGTTGACCCGGTCTTGCCTTCAGAATGTTCATCTTCAAATGATACCGTCACTGAAGAGAAAGAGAACGACACCGTTCAAATTCTTTTCATAAACACAGACTCTGATGAACTTGGGGGCAGTCTACCCATTCCTTTATAGTAAGAAGGAAGTTCATCAGAGATATCCGACTGTCTACTCGGTCCCACCACCGAGCAACCTAGTCATTTCCTTCGACTGGAATCTAGTAGGCAGACCCTGTATACCAACTAGTGTACCATTTCGAATCATTATACAAGCTTACAGAATGGTCATGGCTAGTACCATCATCAATGAAGGGGCTTCTGTGAGTATCCTTTCCTCAACTGCTTGGAAAACACTTGGTTTGCCATCACTTTTGCCTGAAATGAGAAATCTGATAGGCTTTGACAAAGGAACCACTCGACCATTAGGGATCCTTCCAAATGTGCCCATTACTTTGAGAAGGAAAACCATTCACATGAACATGATGGTAGTTCAAGGACCCTTGGATTATAATCTACTCCTTGGATCCGACTATATTTATTGCATGGGAGTCGTCGTCTCCTCACTCTTTAGAGTAATGTGCTTTCCGCACGAAGGCAAAATGGTCAAGCTAGTAGGCAAAATGTCATTCCCGGGTTCACACATCGCAAATCGTCAAATGCCATCCCTAAATGGTCTTTTCACGCAAGGAATGTCTCATCGATCTCTAGTCCGTCCACCTGATGAGCGCGAGTGATTCAGGAGGATGTGACTGAAACCCAGGGGGCATGCACCCTGGTCTGTTTTGCCAAGAAAACCTTAGGTATGGAGTAGGTTTCCACGGAGGATATATGACTAGTCTGACACACCCATCCTCATAGAAAAATGGTATTAGACCGGATAAGATATCTCCATTAGAAGGTAGGCCTTTCCTGATAGAACAAATGTTTTGTTCGCAAATTGAAGGGTAACCTAGAAAAGGTAGGCCTTTCCCAATAGAACAAATGTTTTGTCTGCAAATTGAAGGGTAACCTGGAAACTCTACTTCACTATACCTGGGGGCATGCAAACCTTTCCGCATGTAAGCGAAGAGCAACCATTTATTTTTTAAATTTGTAGGAACTCTAACCCTTTAAACCCGTAAGGCTGGTCGTTTCCTAGCTTGCATAAAGAAAGGATTCGGGGCAAAGCTTACAAAAGGTGCAAGCCCCATAAAAAATGGCATCTTGAATGAGACATCCTTATTATACGACTGGCGAGCAGTGTTACCGCAGGGTTCAAGCTCGTTTAAATAAACCCGCCACGAGTAGTTTTAATGCATAGTTCAAGCTCATTAAAAAATAAACATAAGCTATGAGCAAATGTTTCCCCTAGAGTTTAAGCTCATTAAAAAATGAACCGGTAAATAACCATTGTGAATGCCTTATCGCCAGCTTTTGAGCCTTGGTCGTGTTCTCATCATCACCTCCACTTTGTTTTCAGTGGATCATTCACCTCCATTTGATTGTTTACCCTTTGGAGGAACATCTGCGAAGAGTGATTACATTAGCCATCCTTGTGACACTGTCGTGATTGGAAAATTCCAAACCTAACCTGGAATCAGCTACTACCCGAAATCATCACTCGTTCCTCGAAAACGAGTCTCCTTTAAGCTCTTTTCAACTGACTCGTAAAATATGAAAAGATTGCCGAGCGATTAGCCTCTCCGCCTCGTTAAAGTCATCGGAAGTGTTATCCCTCTAGATTTTAATCTTTTTGGACCTGAGGGATTATTACACAAAAATATCGAGCGCTTGTCTTGTTCGGCTCGTTAAAACTATCGAAAATTCATCCCTTTCGTATTATTTTACACTTTTTCGGACTTAAGGGATTATATGACGAAAAAGAATCTTTGGAGTCTCCTTTCCATCCCTTTCAGACTCTCTAAAATTGAAAATGACTGAGTTATCTTTGTCGTTAAACTCGTTAAAATTGAATAGCGACAAACTCGCCCAAATGGACGAGAACAAGTTTCACTGTCGCTAGGCTCACTAAAATATAGTGACAGGTTCGCCCGAAGGGTGGATTATAGAACAAGCATATGTTATCCTCCTCAAGCTTGACAAAAATAAAAAGGTACTGGTCAGCAATGACTGGGGAAAATTGGGAAGAAAACTTGAAAAAGCTTTACTGTTGGCAAGTCGCTCTTGAACATGACACTTTCCTTCTGCATCCAAGCTAGGTTGGGTTGTTCTGTTCACTGGTCATCACCATTGGTCCATCACACCATCCATATTTTGGGTTAATGCTACCAATCCATCGTCAGTGTCACCGATATGTTCAAGAGAAGTCATTCAGGAAATTCGCCTGTGTCTCACCCACTGCAATACATTCACGCTCCATTCTTTCATGACTGCCACCCTGAACACTGTATCGTCAGATTCTTTTCACCTTCAAAATCATTTGCCTCATTCCGTGTCATAGATGTGGGATTCATTAAGGCCCTCCTACGACGGGTCACTTCTTGTCGACATCAGCTCATTACCCAAAAAGTCGACCTAGGAACAACCCTTTCAGTACTTTGAAGCTTGCATGCCTCAATGGCAAGTTTCTCACTTTCGGCGACAGGTTTACATTAATGGCCTTCGACTGAGCGATTTTGCGTGGTGTTTGATGCCAAGTCCATTTTCACATGACGTGAATTGTACTATAGTACCTTGAGGGTCATTGCTATTATTGGTGATTCCTCTCGGGCCTGTTAATGGCTTACATCATTGGCTAGTAATCAGGCGATGTATTTCCATATTCGACTCTAGACCTTTTTTCACATGGATCGACTTGTACTCCGAGTGAAGATTGAACAATTTTTGAAGACCCCAGATCTAGTTTCATCCATCTGGGTTGCGATATATTTAGGAATATAAAGACATCAAATGTACATCATTGCCGAACAAATGATCATCCAAATCAAAGGATGATGAGTCTGAATCATAAGTCTATTACACAGACGATCATCTGTCCTATGTACATGAAAATGAATTTATAAAGCTGAGCATGGGAATGCCCGCCTCAGCTAGATCATGAAACATGTTGTCAAGATAATTTTTTGTATTGTATCTTATTACAGGTTTCCTCCCAGCTCGAAAAAACTTCGGATCCTCATGGTAAAGCATTTCACCTGACATCAAAAGATTAACAACCTCATGCTTTAGGGGGCAACTGTTATAGACATTTTTGGGCA
>APFE030802923.1:37386-53289 GCA_000404065.3 Pinus taeda
CTTCACTACCTAAAGGAACAAGGTCAGCTGATTACATCATCTCCCAGAAGTTCTCCACTAAAAACTGCTCAAAAATGGTCACAACTAGACCATAATGAATACGCAGTGCAGAGGGTGCGATGCATATCACCTTCCCAGTGTAAAGGGTGTGATGCATACTGAATGGATCCTCTGTAGGGTGTGATGGTCAGGAATGGACAAATGGCAAGGACAATTTGCGAGGTGGAAGATCATGGAATCTTCCATAAGCTTCCCCTCTGACACTTGCCTCTCTGTTTTCGACCAGGGATGAGTAGGAGATCATCATTCTCCAAGTGGAATCAGGAACTATCAGAGAGAGGACACTAATCAAGATCCCAAAAGATGACTCACCTCTCTGTAATCATCTATATATGGATCCCTCATCACAGAGATCCAGAGGCGGGGATTTTGTATCTTGTAGAGAAGTGTTGTTGGTTTTTTGGAGAAACTTCATAGTGTTGGGTGATCTAAGCTTTACTTGAGGTGAAGAAGGGCTTTCTTGCTGGAGGATGATGTTGGGTCAGAACATATGGTTGTAATCCTCTTGCTATTCTTGATCTTAATAAAGTTATTCAAATTTTCCTCCATATTATTGTATGTTTTCTTATATATGCATTTGTATGGTTAACACATATCTGGTCCTGTGTTATTTATGAATATAGATCTTTGTTCTTTGATAATAGTATGTTGCTGTGATTCCACAAGTGCTCTTTGAAGCTGGGCAGATGAAGAAGAAGTGGCAAAGGCCTATCAGGAAGGAGAGGAATCAAATAAGGAACCAAGCGCAAGACTAAGGTTGGTTTCCTTTATTCCACTCTTATCTATTTTCATAAAGGAAAGCGAAAGTAGACTTTACTTGTTTGTTTCTAAGATAGCTACCAGTCTTAGTGGTAATAGCAGCTCCGAGTGGACAATATTCCCGGTAAAAAAATGGAGACTCCATTGGGGAGCGACTAGATTGTTTGTTAGCCTATCTTTGTTTCTTTTATAAACTTACAGACGGAGCCTAAAGCCAAGCCATCTAGCCTTCGGTAGCTTTAACAAGCTAGAGAGGCCAACTACTTGGAAATCTTTTCATGTTTTATGAGTCAGGTGAAAAGAGCTTAAAGGAGACTCATCTTTGAGGAACGAGTGATATATTCGGGTAGCTGCTAATTCTAGGTAAGGTTTGGAATTTTCCAATCACGACAGTGTCACAAGGATGGCTAACTGAATCACTCTTCGCAGTTGTTCCTCAAAAGGGTAAACAATCAAATGGAGGCGTATGGTCGGCTAAAATAGAGTGAAGGTGATGTCAGGAACATGACCAAGGCTCAAAAGCTGATGATAATGCATTCTCAATGGTTATTTACCAGAGGTTGGTTCATTTTTTAGTGAGCTTAAACTCTGGGGGGAAATTTGCTCATTGCTTAGGTTTAATTTTTAATGAGCTTGAACTTCGCATAAAAACTGCTCGTGATAATGGTCATTGATTATTTGACTCACTGTTAACACTTTGTTCCTTCAACGGTTGTACTACCTATTTAAGTGCTTCATCAAACCGATTAGAAATGAAAATACATTCTTGAAAAATGAGTTAAAACACTAATACCTTACTTGAATTACGTGAAAAGTAATTTAAAAGTAGTTTTTACCTCCCATTTTACCATTTCATTTGAACTTTGGTTTGTTGGAGCTTTGGAGGTATTCTCCCCCTTGATTTTCACCACCTAATTACGGGAGATTCTGTGGATGATTCTTGGCGCTGTATGGACTAGGTAAGAGCTAAACCTGTGCTCTTCAGTTGTATTCTTTCCTTTTTGAATTCTGAGCATGTTTCCTTGCTTTTCTGAGCTCCTAAGGTTTGAATAATTCACCCTGGCCCCATTGCACCCTTTCTATATCGAAAGGTGCGATGCATACTAGACTAGTCACTGGCCAGTCAGTATGCATCGCTCCCAGTACACTGCTGGGGTGCGATGGGTGCAAAGAGGGAAACTTGTGCACTATTTTTTCATGGAATTTTTGCTTGTTTTTTTCCAAATCGGGATCCTGACTCTTCCCTTGTTTGTTTTCAGAGATTCATCGGAGCAGAATGGTTATTACATGGCGAGAATGTGAGCATGAAGAAGAGGACATGGTTTCTTTACATGATCCGGGTATGGTAACTGCATTGCAGAACTGTGGTTTGTTCAAGTTCTTTCGCATCTCTAGGATAAGGCAACAAATCAACTTGTTGCAATATTTCCTCGATGCATGGGATCCCACTAACCAGGTGTTCCAGATCAGAGGCAAATCCATCCCCTTGACTGTTGTGGAAATCTACTTTCTGACCAGTCTATCGAGGCATGGTGCCCCTCTCTCTCTATCAAGTTCTAATTGTGGTGGTGAATCCGTGAGAGATTATATTCATCAATACTGCAGAGAGGGATCTCAGCCGAGTAGGGACGGCAAGATCAACATTCGAGATGTCACTGACCAGCCGTTGAGGACTATCTTATTCACTTTTGCTAGACTGGCTGGCAGTGCGGCTCTTCACATGGCCAACAAGTCCTATATGTAGTCCACCTTGGAATGCCTTGAACTGAAGGTGTTCAACTGGTGTGATGTTGTACTTCTTGTGTTGAAAGAACAACTTACCAAAGTGAAAAATGGACAATCTAAGAACTTTGGATATGGTTCCATTTTGACCGCTTTCGCTTTGGAGAATATCCCACTGATGCAGCCGTAGTACATTTCACTTGGTTTACCACCGCCGACTGAGCCATGGATGTAGAGATGGGTCAACCTTATGGCTCGACATGCTGGTCAGCCACAGGTTTCTTTCTCTGACACCTTCTTTGAGTGGTTCAACCGTCAGGAGATGGTTTATGACGAGTGTCCACATGCTGTGTTATAGACATGTTTAGGAACTGCAACCTCAATCATAAATGTCCATAAACTGAGGGCTCCTAAGTGCCTGAAAGTGTTGCTCCACTACCTAAAGGAAAAAGGTCAGCTGATTACATCATCTCCTAGAAGTTCTCCATTAAAAATTGCTTAGAAATGGTCAAAACTGGACCATACTGAATACCCAGTGCAGAGGGTGCGATGCATACTGAATGGCTCCTTTAGAGGGTGCCATGGTTGGGAATGGACAAATTGCAAGGACAATTTGCGAGGTGAAAGATCATGGAATCTTCTAGAAGCTTCCCCTCTGACACTTGCCTCGCTGTTTTCGACTAGGGATGAGTAATAGATCATCATTCTCCAAGTGGAATCAGGATCTATCAGAGAGAGGACACTAATGAAGACCCCTGAAGATGACTCACCCCCCTACAATCATCTATATATGGATCCCTCATCACAGAGATCCAGAGGCTGGAATTTTGTATCTTGTAGAGAAGTGTTGTTGGTTTCTGGAGAAACTTCATAGTGTTGGGTGATCTAAGCTTTACTTGAGGTGAAGAAGGGCTTTCTTGCTGGAGGATGATGCTGGGTTAGAACATATGGTTGTAATCCTCTTGCTATTCTTGATCTTAATAAAGCTATTCAAGTTTTCCTCCATATTCTTGTATGTTTGCTTATATATGCATTTGTATGGTTAACACATATTTGGTCCTGTGTTATTTATGAATATAGATCTTTGTTCTTCGATAGTAGTATGTTGATGTGATTCCACAGGTTCTCTTTTGAAGCTGGGTAGACGAAGAAGAAGCGGAAAAGACATATCAGGAAGGAGAGGAATCAAATAAGGAACCAAGCGCAAGACTAAGGTTGGTGTCCTTTATTCCACTCTTATCTATTTTCATAAAGGAAAGCAAAAGTAGACTTTACTTGTTTGTTTCTAAGATAACTACCAGTCTTAGTGGGAATAGCAGCTCCAAGTGGACACTATTCCTAATAACATGCTGGTATGGATTTTCAAGGTGATCCAGATTTAGTGCTACGAGCTAGTGAGCAGTGGAGTGCTATAGGTAAAATCTCCGACCATATCCCTGTTTATTATTTTTTATAATTTTCTCGTGCTTGCTTTTATCAAGACTAATCAAAACTCATGTGCTCATGTAGATGTCGGACCAGTGCAACCAGTAGTGCGCTTGAGAGCACCAGCTGCCGTTCCAGTAGGGGAGGCTGTAGGGAGGGCTATCCTTCGTGACCTGGATGTGGCCGAGACTCTTGCAGCATTACAGGAGCAGATTGAAGGCCTCACTCTTGGTATCTCGGATGTGAGGACTGACAAGTTGCCTTTGAGATTGCAGTGACATACTACTAGGGTGCCACGTCGATGGACTAGGCTTTTACGCATGATTGCACAGGCGGTGACTTGTTATCACCAGCACCATTAGGCTAGGGTGACCCCTAGCATTTTGAGTTTTTTGGGTCATTTGACCAATTTTGCCTTGGATATAGAACACTATGTGTAAACCATAAATAGTTATATATATTTTTGATATTTGGAGCTTCATTTTGGTTAAGTTATGTGATCGTGATGCAAATATTGATGAAATGCTTTTCTTGTATAAATGTCGTAAATGTGTATCTAACACATAATTTTCTAATGAGTCTGTCAGTGTGTTTAAGTTTCTGGAAATATGTTGATATTGGATGGAATCAAATTGTCTTTCCAAAATCTTGACCCTTAGGAACATTCGATAGATCGTTGGATTCCGTACAGAATAGATACCGTGAGCTGTAGAATGATGAGCTGTGAGTCTAGCCTGACAATAAGTCAGCGTATGCCATGTGTGATGGCATCAGAGAGGAGCTCTATCATTGCACTGTACTTGGCGATGTTATTCGTTGATTGGCCAATACATACCCCTCTAAAACTTACTAACTCGCCACTTGGATCAAAGATGGCCGAGGTTGCAGAAGATAGGTTCCGTGAACTACGACTTGCTCCGTCGGCATATCCAACAAATGATTCCAATGGGTTCAACATCTATAACAAATGCAGGAGCCGATTACCTAACCAAAACGATTGCTCTTAACGAAAACACATATGTAACAAAAACATAAGGGTTACTATACTGAGTTAAGCATAGTAACGCTTAAGGTACAACCCATTGCGAGGTTGCGCTAGCAGAATCCCATCATAATCCACTAGCTCATAGGCTCCTTTTGCTAATACCCACTTAACAATATAGGGTCCCATCCATAAAGACTTGACCTTACCTGCTCCCAACTTTTCGGACTCGTGGTCATATAGTAAGACCAAGTCACCTTCTAAGAAGATACGGGGTTTGAAATTCTTGTCAAACTGCATCTTGAATCATTTCTTATGGGATTTTTTAGCCACAGCGGCATCACGAAGGGTTTCATCTAGTTGGATTAATTCCAAGAAACGAGCCTCCTCTTCTGAAGTTCCGGGGAGAAGGTCGACTGCGAGCTTGAGGGACAAGATTTTGCACTGAATTGGTAAGATTGCCTCCAGGCCATACACCAGCTAAAAGGGTGTAAACCCAATTGCATTCCTCATCGATGTTCGGTATGCCCATGGGGATGAGTATAGGATTAGGTGCCAACTCCGTTTATGGACTCCAATCATCCTTTGCAACATGCGCTTTAGGAATTTGTTGATTGCCTCAACTTGTCTGTTAGCTTGCAGATAATACGGGGTAGAGCTGTCGTGGGACAATCTTGATTTGGCAGCCAACTCAACCATTATTTGATTGTGAAAATGTGATCCATGATCTGTGACTATAGCATGTGGAACACTGAACCTGGAGACTACATGATTAAAAAAGAAAAGAGCAGTCGTTTCGCCATTATTGTTTAATGTAGGCATCGCCTTGGCCCATATCAAAAAATAGTCAACTGCGACTATGATATACTCATGCCCCCCAGTCGAGGTGGGGTTACAAGTCATGAACCTATGCCCCATTTGGCGAATGGCCCAACCACAACTACTGGCTGCAGAGGTGCGGGTGGAATTATGGTTTGTGATCGAAGATTTGACATGCATGGAAACTTCTGACTGCGGTTGTGAAATCCTTGAACATTGTTGGCCAGAAGTATCCTGCTCGTAAAATCTTTTGTGCTGTAGCATAGCCAGATTGATGCCCCCCCACACGCGCATGAATGACAATCATTCATGACTTTTTCGGCCTCCTCATGGGTGAGGCACCTCCGCAGAACTGTATCGATACCACGGTGGTAAAGTGTATCATCGACGATCATGTAGTCTTTTGCTTGGTATCGAGTACGTCGTTGCTCTAAACAAGAGGTATTAGACCTATATGTTTGGGTCTGGAGATAGATGATTATATCTCCATACCAGGGATCGCTTGAAGATATCAGAAACAAAGATTCGTCCACGATTGTATCATTCAATGTTAAATTGTTGGATGATGATGGGGGATCGCATAATAACTCCGTGAAAACCAGGGCTTTCTTTGATTTGGATTTTACGAATTCCAGATCAAACTCTTGTAAAATTGCTATCCATTTGGAATATTTGCCCCCCAGTAACTGTCGCAACAAGATATAAGTCATGGGGTTGTAATATGACAAAATGGTAGTTTTTCGAAAGAGGATATAATGTCAAAATATCTGTATCACTTGAACAGCTGCAAGGGCCAGCTTTTCAACATAGGAGTACTTGGTTTCTGTATCATTTAAGTTTCGACTTAAATAATAGATAGGATGTTCAATTCCATTTCCTTCTTGAACTAAAACCATTGTTATGGTTGTATTTGTTGTAGCCAGATACAGGTTAAAGTCTTTTTGATAATCGGGAGCATACATTAATGATGCTTTTATTAGGGATTCCTTTAAAGCATCAAAGGAAGTTTGCGCGACCTAATCCCAGATGAAGGGTACTTCTTTTTTCAACAGAAGAGTATAACTTTTAGCAAGTTCGGCATAATTTGGAATGAACCTCCTCATAAAGTTTGCAGGCAGAGGCAAATTGATGATTGCCTAGACCTTATAGGGGTTGAGACGAATCCCGTATTTTGAGACTACAAAGCCAAGTAAATGACCAAAACTGACACAAAACACACACTTGTGTGGATTGAGTTGTATTTTGTAGTGTCGACAACATAGAAATATTGCTCTCAAATGCTGCAGAGGATCAGTCCACTTTCGCGAATGAGCTGGAAGATCATCGAGATATGGTTGAACGATGTTCTTGATGTCATGGAAGGCATAATTCATTTCCCTATGAAAGGTTGCCTCTGCATTCTTTAAACCAAAAGGTAGCTTATGATAAGCAAATGTGCCCCACGGACAAATGAATGCAGTCTTTGACTTGTCTTGTGGGCGGATATTTATTTGATTATACTCGGAAAATCCATCCATAAATGAAAAGATTTCACATCCAGTGCACTCATTAATTATCTAGTCAATGAAGGGTGTAGGATAGTTGTCCTTTGGACAAGCTCGATTTACATCCCTATAATCGACACACACTCTAATTGTTCCTTGCTTTTTCATTACATGAACAATATTCGATACCCAATCGGTTAGAGGAACAGGGTATATGAAACCAGCATGGAGAAGTTTTTCAACTTCTACCTTGATGGCAGCGGCTTTCTTGGGGTGCACCTACTAGAGCCGTTGTCGTACTTGCTTGACATCTGGATACATCTTAATTTCGTGTTCAACTATGCTAGAGTCAATGCCTGTAATTTTGTCATATGACCAAGCAAAGACATCTCTGAACTCACGAAAGAGAGCGTTATATATTTCTAGTTCTGTAGGAGAAAAAGATTTGTCGACATGAATATTCTCTACAACATCTGGTTTAGTCGAGATATTTATGGTGGTCGTCTCTTCAATATTGGATAGGTTTCTCTCGGAATCCACCATATTTACAGTATTCAACAGGAAATCAAATACTGAAGGATGATCAAGGTCATGGAACAATCTTCTTTATAATCTGGAAGATGGGAACGATGGTGGTAATCTTCCCATGGTGCCCCATCAATCATCATTGACTGAACAATTCCTTCATCTATAGAGTGTACATGCGACCAAGGATCTGAAGGGGTACCATATTCCTTAGACCTATCTATCCAAACGCTTGATGAGCATTCATTTGGGTTCACTTCCCATGCCAAAAACATTAATTGCTACAATATTTCTATTGGGCTTGGAGATAAAACCTCGTGATGATCCTTGCTAACATCGAGACTGGATATCCTCTGAATGGAAGACACCATATTGTAGGTTCCCACTGTGGCCACTTTTGCAGATTGTTTGGTGGCGGTAGGGCAAAAGTCCCCAATAATGTAGGGTATTTTAGTAGTCCTACTTCGATATTTTGAAGCTAATGATGGCTTCCGTGGGTCATCGGAATGCTTCCCGTAACTTGTGAACTATTGGGGAGAAATATTTTTTGTTCGACGACCGTAATTCATCCCTGGAAAGGAAATGCAATCTTTCTGAAGTATGTCAGCACAACAGTGGCCATAGCATATATCCAGGGCCTTCCCAGTAGGATTTTGTAATCGAGGTTTCCGTCGATAACTTCAACATCAATCTCTACTATTTTTTCCCCCAGTTCTACTTGCAAGTTACTTAGTATCCCATATGGGGTATATGTTCGTCCATCAAATGCTTTTAACGTTGTTGATGGTCGTGACAAGGGTGGAGAGCCTAGAGTTTTCCAGCAACTCATCGACATAATACATGTAGATTCCCCCTCATCAATATTGTTCGATGAACAATTTTGTTGAGGGCTTTCACTTGAATAAGGAAAGCGAGTTGAGCTGGTAACTGATGGTCATATCCTTTATGATTAAAGGCCACAAGATTGGAATCCGCTGGGTCAATCCCACCTATTGCTAATAATAGAGCCTGCTTCTGGGAGGGGAAATTTTGTAGTACCACAAGTGTCGACATAGCGGATGATGATTGGGCCAAGTCCTCTACTATTGTATAATTTTGTGCTGCTTTGGCACGAGGATTAAATGTCGATTTGTGTACTACTTCCTTTGGCAGATTTATCATTAGTTTAGGAATGATGGGTGGCACAACTTCGGTTGAAGTTGTTGTCGAACTACTAGGTTGATTAGTAGCCTTGTTGTTTGACAACTATGGATTCCCGTAATATTTACTCCTTGTCGATATCAAAGCATCATTTTGCTGCTTTGAAACAGACAACATAAGCACTTGGGATCGGGAAGCATTATCACTAGCAACCAGATTGGTTCTTGGGTTTGGAAACGGTCCAGTCAATACTACCGAGGTTTTTTCACTTTTAAAGAGTTTCTTAACTTTAGTTTTATGCGGACATTCTCTCATCCAACGATCCTCATCGCATATTTGACAGCCCGAAGAGGGTTTCCTTTGCCCAACAGGTTTTTTAGAAGATTTTTTAGGAGATGACTCCTCCTGTTTCTTCTTTTTCCCTTTGTTCTTCTTCTTGCCCCCTGGTTGCTTCGGTTCTTTGCTTTTGTTAGTCGACACAGCGTTTACCTCCGAGGCAAGAAGTTCTTCATTTGCATTTTGGCCAGAAATCTCATGGGTTTTTTTATTTGCAGCCTTTGTTGATTTCGTACTTGTCGTGCCTATCACCCCATCACTGGCATGAGAGTCCTTGTTCGATTTAGGAGGGATTTTATCACAGAGTGTGCTAGATTGAGTATATATCAAGTCTAGATATTGTGCACGAGCAATAACTTGCTCTTCAGTGATGAATCCTCCCTTTGCCACATTTTCTGTGATAGAAGGTAACAATGACTTAATAAACCATTCAGCTAACAGCTGATCAGGAACATATGTTTTTACCATTCTACGACAACGCCGCCACTCATGAATATGATTGGATATGTGAGTGGCTATCGTTTGTTTGAAATTGGTAAGAAGCTCTGTTCCTGTTTTGTACCTTATGGGTAACTAAAAATGGGTTAAAAAGGTTGTGGCAAGGGTACTGAAGTTATCAAATGAAGCTCTAGGCAATTTGATATACCATTTTGCTACTGGACCAGTTAACGTTCGCTGAAAAAGGCGAAGCCTAATTGAATCATCGTTAAGAGTGTTAGATGAACACCACAGATGAAAGGTCATCGCATGATTCAACGGGTCTTCACTTAGATTTCCATTAAATTTAGGAATATCTGAAGGAAGTTTATGAGGAACCACTGGCCACCAAGGGGTGTAAGCAATTGGATCGTTTGTTGGTCGATTTAGATATGGTAACTCTAAAGTCACCATGAAGGGCAACTATTGATTCAGGTTTGACGAAGCATACCCAGGATAGTATGGTATCGCCTGAGCAGTAGGTCTTTGCATACCAACATAATGCATTTGATGCTGATAACTTTGGTAAGGTTGACGAGCATAACCATTATAAAATGATTGATTTTGACTGTTTTGCATATATGATTGCCCATTACTTGCAAAGATTTGTTGCTCAGATACTTGGTAAGATTGTTGGAATTGCGGTTGTTGATATTGCACCAGCCATGGTTGCAAAACCACGTGTTTTTGTCCAATACTGGCCATTTGACCAAGATGAGGGGTAATAGTACCCGTTTGAACCTAGGTTGCTCTTGTTAGGGAACCACTAATCGGAGATTGTCGCTGTGTTGAGGAGATAGGAGGCTGTTGTATTGCAACCTGAGAAACTTGGGGTTGACATACAATACGAAACGCTTGTACTTGCGACATTGTCACAATGGTCGGTGTAGTGGGGATATTCGACATAGGTAAACTTTGTTCCATTGAGTATACAACTCTTGGTTGTTGAGGCAGTATTGGCACCCAACTGTTGGATGTAATTCCAACATAACTTTAATTCTGTTGCAAACTCTCGTATGGTTTTTCTCACGGAGGGAACAATGAAAGGGCATACTGCCCTCCATATGGTGGCATTCTAGTGCTCAAAGGAAGGATTTGCCTTTGGGGGCTGGCTTGTCCAAATTGATGTTGTTGCGAAGGATCAATTTGTTGAGACTCAACATAAGAGATTCCAGATATCATTCCGGATGAACAAATGGGAATAGATCATACTGTCGAAATAGTCCCTGGACGGACTCCATCTAGCAGTTGAGAGCTAGTTGGAATAGATGGCACGCCAGTGAACATCGTTGGAGTAGCAGCAGGAGGTTCTGCCACTACTGCATCAGATGACACAGTCCTGGATGTCGACAGTTGTTCATACATAACTAGTCTATCCAAAAGACTTCCTAGCGATTCTACAGGAACTTGCGATTCTACAGGGGCTTGCGATGAAGAGGGACCAAATTTTGTTGAAGAAGAATATAGGGTGATCCTAGCTCTAAAATGAAATGGAGTGCTTGATGGAGGATCCTCCACAATCTCTTCTATAGCAATTAATCCAGGTGGAAGAGGTAGATCATCAAGTTCGTGAAATATTTCTGGTGCTGAAGAAGGTATAGATTCTGCAGCGACAGATGTTGGGGGACAACACCTTTCGAATCAGCTGTAGATGAAGCTAGTTCAAGAATAGAAGTGTTTATCGCTACACTAGGATCAATTCTAATGTCCTCTCGTGGTTGCGGAACTTCTTCTGTAGAGGCGAGAATACCAGAAATGTTTGGAGTAACCGGAGTCCCTGAAGATGTTGGAACAGAAGTTCCAACCAAACCAGGGGACTTTGGCCCGGTTAAACGAGTTCGCTTTGTCTGGAGTGGTTTAGTTTCTTGAGTCAAACACGGTTGACTCATTAATCTCCTCGAACGACGGTGTTTCGATTGACTTTCTTCCACGATTGCAGATTACTTGATCAACTGAAAATAAAGGGGAAAAATGATTCCGAATTTAATGAATTTTAGACGCTTTGACACAAATTTCGTTTTCATTTTTTAAGAGTTGAGAAAAAGCAAAAGATGACTCTAGTCACCTTCGATTTTTAATGAGCCTGAAGTGAAAAGTGCTCAGATGGACCTTTTCCTTTAAGGAGTCTGAAAAGGAACGAAAGAGACTACTCTGGAAACCTAAACAGAGGGATTACCAAAACAATCACAAAACTGCAGAATACTTTTTACGGTATGGCAGTCAATCTTCCCGAATGTTGTGTTTAGTTCATTGCGATCGTTAGGGCGGCAGACACGACTTCCTAAGGATAAAGGATGTAGCCTATTGTGGGAATGTATCTCAGATCATAACACCTGTGCATAAAATGAAGGAGGTTTATGTAATTTTTTCTATTATTGACAAAAACCTCTTTCACTTTTGTAAAATTCAGCATCATTAATTTAGAAAATGATTTTTAAGTAACACTGTCCCTGTGTGCAGCAAATGACCTCAAAACCCTAAAAATCATGCCAATTGCCTCTGATGATACCATGAAGTCCATCCCTGCTATGGTGGTCTTGTACCTCTTTAAATTTGTGGCAAAAAGTCTCGTTAACTTGTCATGACAACCCACCTCTTTAATCTTTTCACAAAACCCTAGGCAGTCAACATCTTCAAATGATTTCTTCATGAATTATGAGACATGGATCTCTTGCATATGAGTTGGCTCATATTTGGAGATGTTCCCTCCTTTGTTGTATTTTTTATTCTCACTGTCCATGGTTTCAGTATGCATGATACAACCCTAGCTTGGTAGGGAGGAAAGATAGGGTATGATTTGGGAAAACAGGGGAAATGGGATAGTTGTGTTGAAGGAAGGGGATGAAGGGGTTAGGGGTTAGGTAAATTTGTGGGAAAATTATAGGGGGTAGGGATAGGTGTTAGGGATTGTAGGGAGGTGGAATCTCTTGAAAAGAGTGAGGGAAAGGTGGAAAAATCACCAAAACATAGTCCTAGCCTAGGAATTTGTCAAAAGCACAACGTAGGCTAGGGTTTGTAGCAAAACGAGGGAGATGAAGGGAAGTGAGTGTGGGAAAGAACTGGGGGAGGTTTTTGATGTATGAATGAGGGTATTGAAACAAGGAAACTAGGGGTTTCTTCACTGAAATGATGCAAAGACCAAGAGAACCCAAAAACACAACGAAAACCCTATGAGAGGGATTTCACTATTTTCTGATGAAAATTCACTGAAAGAGAGATGATGAGAGGTCACACTTACTTGATTAGAGCCAATTGAACTTGTTGAAATCTGATTGAATGGTTTTCTTGCTCCTTTTGACCCCAAAATTAGAAAACACAACAAGCTAGAAAAAGCGCAGTGTGCTCAGGCAGAAACACAATGTGTTAGCAAATTGGGGCTTACTGGTGGAAAGATGAAGTCTTTGGATGCTAAAATGAAGCTCAGTGGGAGATGAGAGCTCAAGGAAGATAGAATGATATGTTTGAAAGCTTTTAATGGTCTTTTATAGGTAGGAATTCGATTTTTTGCTTTGGATCATGAAGTGACATCATATGCCCTTTTGAGAAATGATGTGATGAGGTAGTGGACTGCAGTTTTATTACTTTATTGAGAAAAGTTACATCTTCACAAGGAGGAAATGTACCTTAGAAATCATTTAGAACACTTTTTCCTAATTACTACCCCCTATGATGGTGACATAAGGTGATGACATGACTCCTATATGACTCATTGATGATATGCCCTAATGATGAAACCTAATGGATATCTAAAACCATGATTAAAGACCTTTGGACCTTTGCAATATGCATGATAATGATAGGATGATGTTCAATGATGACCAAGACATTCTTTGATGACTTATTCCAAGGAAATATGACAAGGCCATGACAAAATTTTATGACCTTGAATATGGAGGGGAGTAGTAATGACCTAGAACTAACCAATGATTCAATTTTATTTGAAAATATAACAATTTGACCTAATAACCCTATTAACCACATGGAAAGAGTAAATTTGACCAGCGGTGATTCATGGACACTAAAATATGGGATAAGTTGGCTAGAGATGTTGACAGGGTTCTTGCCTCCTACAGGAATTTGTTGAATGGATTGGAGTTTGTGATTGAAGTTCACGAGGTTCCTTCCATTGGAGAAGTTGGAAAAGTAAGGAAGCAAGAAGAAATACTACAGGAGATTCAAGCATTCCTCGACCCTCTCAGATAGGCTTCCAACACAGGAGACTTACAAGTCAATAAGGAAAACATCACACGGTATGTGGTGGAGCCAGTGAGGATGTATACCAAAATGGTAACTCTATGAAATCAAATCAAGGTGAAGAAACGAACTCTCATACCTGATGCCCTTTAGTGCATCCACATACATTATGAAGGACAATAAATGGTGGCCACAATAATTGTTGAATACAAGCGTTGGCACACCTACCTCATGGAGTAGTTGCATGTAGATGTTGCAGAATTACCCATTACCAAGTTGTTAAAGTAGGATCAATTTTCTTTTTGTTGTGCATAACAAGATATGATAGATTAGGATCAAGTAGTAATTTGAAAAGTCATGAGGAAGTCCAAGAGTCACATGTATGTTGAAAATAACAACAAGAAATGTTAAAAATAGAATCTAGAAATTCCAATTTAATTTGTCCTTGAATTAAATTGTGAATTAAATAGTAATTCGTTTCTCATAGAAACTTGTAAATAGTTAATTAAGTTTAATTAACTTAGGGAATTTCGAGTTGAAAGTATTTCTGAAGTCATGTATATGTTATCCCTATATTATAGGGGTCCAGGATGAGTTAAGTATGAGTGGTAATTAGTTAACTCAGTTTATTGAGTTAAGTCCAGTTAAATTAGTTCTAAACTGTTTGAGGAACTAATAGTGAGTTAACAGTCAATTGATGCATTAGTGCACTCAACTATTGCTACTCTAATTAACTGAATATTCCCTCATCAGAAACTCATTCACGCTGATTCTGAGAAAGACCCAGATTAGATTAGAGTGCAGGGACAATGTACTATTTGTTTTCTATATTTCCGAGTTGCACTAATAGTGCATGCATTCAGGAATTAAGGAATTTCCCTTTAAATACAAGCTAATTTTCTTAGGAATTGTGCAAATAATTAGAAGCTTGGAGGCTTGGAAATTTGGTGAAGTATTGGCCAAAGGAATTCATCAGGCGGAGGATAGGAAATACTTGTGTAGGTTAAGCTCAAGGTTGAGCAGAGAATATTGTATTCATCCAAATTCTTTAACCAAGGGCGCAAGGAAATAGGGACTTGGAGAGCTGTGAAAATGGCTAAGTGTTGGCCAAGAGTTTTCTTGTGAGTTGGAGATTGATTTTATTGAGTGTTGGGATTGTTCTTCTGAGAACAAGCATTGTATTATTGTCACGCAGAATTAGTCGATCTCACGGACAAGATAGACCTTCCTAGAATCTAATGAAGACCTAATGACAAACAAACCAACCAGACACTATCTTTCTCTAAATGCGCTTTATAAATAATGGCAAACAAATGTGTTTAAGGGCCTACCTCATGTCCAACGCAAGTTTGGAGATTCCTTCGCTCCTTTGATCCAAGTAAGTTCCTTCGTCGCCAACCTGCAAGCACAAACAAGGCAAACGATTAAATAGCACCTGAATATCCAATATTATAAAACATATTTAACATGAAAGTCAAGGAGTCCATGAAACAAATAGCATAAGATACTTGTTGAGAAAAATGAGCTTGATTGTATTAATTCAAAAGAAAAGAACCATACAACCTTTGCCTTGACGCTGTACAAGCTCCTTCCAGGGTCCAACAAGAAGTCTCCTCTACTTTGACAAGCTTCACTCACTCCCTAATGGGGCCAAAAAGGTATGTGATCTCTCCTCTTAAGATCAAATAGGAAGTCTTGATTTCACTAGAATTTACCCTCAAAAGTTCAGCTTCTAACCTCTCTGGCCACTGACCCAATGCTTCAATTTATAGTGCAATGGAGATCAGTTACCAGCTCCTCCTTCAAAGGGATAGAGTCCTCCTTCAAAGGGATAGCTCCTCTCAACAAGGGATTAGTTCCTCCTATGATGGGATGCATGAACCACTTGGAGCAAACAATCCACGTAACAAATGCTTCTAGAAAACTCTAGAATTAACCCAAGATGAGTTTTTTTAAGATAAAGATTGTGCCTTTTGACTT
>APFE030802928.1:5710-64145 GCA_000404065.3 Pinus taeda
TGGTGGGGGGATCGAGGGCATCGCCCCTGAATCTAAGAATAGATGTAAAATTTCCTTGTAAAATGTTGTAATTCGGTAGTCAATTTGGGCCGTTCATTAGGAAGATATTTGACAGTAGAAGTTATGTTTAATTTAGGGTTTTTTGCCCTAGAAGGAAACCCCTTGCTATATATGAGGGAATTGTATTGTGTCTAGGTATATCTGTATTCTGAGTGAGGAAGAGAGAGGAGATTGAGAGCGAAGAGGGAATTACAATGGATTTGCTGTAGGTTGTATCTCTTTAGTTTGTTGGATAATATAAAAAGAAGGATTGACCATTTCTCTATGGACGTAGCCCAAACTAGGTGAACCACATATATCTGTGTTTCTCTTGTTTTATGCATTTTCTGTGTTTATATTTCTACAATATTTTATGTATTCCATTGCTCTGTAATATATAATTCTCTAACATGGAGTGTAGAGGTATGCATAATGAAAGCTTCCTATGCACCACCCCACTCTGTATAATGAAAGTTTCCTAACTAATTCTCCATTTTTTTGCCCATGAATCCCACAAAAATTAGACATGAAATTTTCTAATAATCAAATTTGGCATTAATTTCTACAGACTATAAATTTTGAAAATTAATATATATTTCCCCCTACTAAAGGTTTCTGCTTGAGTGGATGTCTAATTCAGTCTCCTCTCCACTTCTCCAATTATGGTTGCTCCATAACTTGCTGAGGCTGCTTCTGAGGCTACTTCAGAGGCTACATGTTGAGAGGTAATTCATGCTCCCTCTCAACCACCAAGTCTCTAGCCTTTGACTTTCTCCTCAAGGATTTGCATGCATCTTGTATCTCAAGTGTATATAGGTTCTTGACTCGCACACCAATATGTTTCAACTGTCCCATGGCAATGTGTCTAAGGAAAACCTTCCCCTTACTAAAAATCACATCATAGCCATAGTCTTCCAATACCATGATGGAAAAAAGATTATTCTTTAGTCCTATAACATACATCACATATGTGAATTTGAGAGGGGAGCCAAAGTCCCTCTGAAAGGTAAATGTACTGATCCTGGTACAGCTATACCTCCCGTCACTGAAGAGATATCTATTCCCTATTATATGGAATGAGATACCATTGTCAATATAGCACACACTTCCCATTATAGTGATGGCCATGCATGCAATGAGAGTGAAATCAAGTTCTAATTGTGAAGCTAGAGCTTTACCTACTGCCACTACTGTTGGCTCCTTCTTGCTTGCTTTCTTCTCTGGGAAATTCATGGCATAGTGCCTGTGCTCGTAACAGTGAAAGCACTTGAATTTTGACAAGTCCATCTTCTTACCACCCATCTTGCCTTGGGACTTGTTTCTGTTGGCTTTTTTTCCTTTGGTGACTAATGCAAAGTCCTCTTCCACTTCTTTTGAAGAGGTCCCATATTTGGTGTTCCATCGAAACTCTTCCTGTACGAAATTCGAGCACAGTTGTTCCCAATATGGTAGCATCTCCCTCCCATTAACAGATTCCTATTAACTATGCAAACTCTTGGTAAGTCCTTGAAGAGCTAAGCCCACCATATTGTCCTCAACAACAGTAATCTCGACACTTCCAAGCTCATAATGACAATAAGTGAACTTGGTAAAGTAATTCGTAATTGAGTTTCCCTTCTCCATCTTGATATTTCTGAGTTTGTCCTTCAACACCAACTTCCTATGGTCACTGCTATTATGAAACAGGTCCATCAATGCCTTCCACACTGAGTATGGAGTTTCCTTGCCATGGAGACTCAAGACAATGTGATCTCAAACTCCATTAAGGATAATCCACCTTGCCTTTGCCACACACTTTCTCCATTAAGCTATATCTTTAGCATCTGATGCTGGAGGCTTAAGAATTTCATGATCTATGAATTCCTTGAGGCCATTTTTTTCTAGCACTACCTCCATCTCGTCCTTCTAGGATATGTGATTCTAGCTTCCTTCCAAGTTATACTCAAGTATCAAATCGTAGAAAGCCATATTGCCGACTTTGAAGTATGGACTGCAAGTTTGATTTTCACCTACAAAACAAACTAGAAATTTCCTCTTCTATAATGTATTAAGCTCTAATACCATGTAGATTTTTATTGTAGATTCAACAACTTATGTTTTTTGCTAAAACACAAGACAAGAATCTACTCTATTCTTCTCAGCGGAAACCACAAATGATCAATGACAAAAATAAGTAGAAAATGAAGAATATCAATCACACTTAACATAAAATTTCTCTAGGGAAAGCAATTGCTAAAAACCTCGACTATGTATATCGCATTAACTAGAATATCTGAGAAGAAAATACAATGCTTGTTTGTCCTAAACAATTCCCACACTAGTACAATCTAACTCTCTGCTTCACAGACTAGCTCAAGCCAACACTTAGCCAATTCTTCTACCTGCCAAGCCCCTACTTCTTTGCACAATTATTGAGATAATTAGCCCATATTTAATTGGGAAATCCACTCTCCATAACCGTGCAATCCATCCATAGACCCTCAACTGATTGCATGCACCATCTGTACAACTCAGAAAATTATACAACTGATAGTACACTGTCCCTGCACTCTAATCTCAACTAGGTCTTCCTATAAACTGACATGCATGAGTTATTTATGAGTGAATCTTCAGTTAATTGGTGTGGTCCTGGTGATGCAGTGGTGCACTACTCCACTACTAGACCTCTACTAGCTCCTCCAACAGTTAGAACTAGTTTAACTGACTATAACTCAGTTAGACTGAGTTATCTAATTACAACCCCAAAGATCTCAACTTGGGCCCCTAAAATTTAGGGATCACTCTACATGAATCTAGATAGACTTCCAACTCGAATTTTCTAAGTCAATTTAACTTAATTAACTATTACAAGTTGTTATGAGAATAAAATTACAATTTTAATTCACAATTTAATTCAAGGACAAATTAAATTGGAATTTCTAGATGCTATTTTTAACATTTCTTGTTGCTATTTTCAATAGTTCGCATAATGAAAGCTTAAATTATTGGTTCAAGCATGCATTGAGGTGATATGTTTGTTTACAGGTTTTTTTTTTTAATGTCATGGGTTTTATTATTCTCAGAGTTTCGTTGAAAATGATTTATAAAAATGGTTCATGTCGTTGTTGATTTTCATATACAATTATTTTAATATTATTTATAATGGAAGCAATATTATAATTAAATAGTAAGAGAACACCTTCTTCCTAGCCACTTGGAAGACACATGGAAAACTTGCGTCTAAAATGCTCTACAATGAATGGTTGAGCTAGTAGTGTTAGTGTGGAAGAGCTCATCCCAACGATGCCCGCCACATTTCGAGGAAAAGAGGAGATATTTCCATTGGCGGTGTAGGTGAAGGTGATGCGACGGATCCTGGTGATGGAATTAGAGCCTAAACTATCATTTCTAAGAAGCATCATTATGTCCTACCAGAGTTCGAAATAATACGTGTCTTCATTAGTTTCCGTGGAACCTTATGACCATGACCATGTGTAATAGGCTAAGTAATGGAGTTACTTCCAGAAATAATTGATTCATATTTCATTGTGCAGAGGTGCAGAGGAAGCACAATGAAAGATTCCTCTGTACTCCAAGGAATTTATAATGTGAATACAAATATAAATATATAATTTTTTAAAAATATAATTCATTTAATAATATTCGTTTTTCTATCATATTTTTGTTTAATTTGACATTTTAATTATGTTTAAATTTTAGGGTTAGATAAAAAATAAGATTAGGATTCAAGCTAGTAATATATGGATGATTTGATTAATGATAATCAAGAAATCATAGGGAAAACTTATGTTATGACGATATCAACCATGTGAAAGTTGATTGCACAATAGCCGATTTGAACACTCCAAGGCTACTCCTAGGCTATGATATCATTCATCTTGAAAATGAATGAATGAAGGTGTATCTTGATGACAACCTCTTTGTCTTTAAAAATTAAATCCTTGTCATGGCATTCTTTTCTCAGTTTTGTCACCTCCTACAGTAGAATGTCATAAAATACACCTAAAACTGTGTCCTTGGAACCAACGATACATTCTACGATTTCCTTACATATTTTTTTTCCAGCGTTTTCAACTATTGAGTTATCTGACCAATCAATGTCTGTGTTTTTAGGTAATCCATGATCACAAGTTTTGAGTTCCTCTTGTTCATTTGATACTGAATTTTTCATATTTGATGACCCATTAATAATCCCGTCAATGACAACAAGCTCTAGTGTTTCTTTTTCTGTTACATTGTTATTACTAGATATAGAGTGCTTCCACATCTTTTAAGTTCAAACTATTTCCAAGACGTTTCCATTTGATTGCAAGGTCCTTGCAAAATCAACTCAACAAACTAGCTACCCATGGCATGATGAACCATCTGTTCTGCTTAGATGATGTTGATATTTTGGCTCCCTGGAATGAGACTCTCCAACCCCACCACCTCTCACTGCTTCTTCCAAGAGTTTCAATCTTAGCTTGAATTTGTCTTGGAGTTGAACGAAGAAACCACATTTGTAGCAAATTCCAGTAGAGAAAAATATAGAATTCCCAAAACGATGTGCAGAGGAATCTATTTGAAATAATATTGACTTAGGCTTTGCCACCAAATTTTACCATCGCTTGCATTTCCACACTCCGCACACTAAAAGCTTCCTTCACTTATTTGTTTAGTAACACCTCCCTACCCCACCCCCTCTCTTACGTAAGGGACCTAACACCACATCCATTTTGACATTATTGGGTAGAGAAATAGTTGTATTAGGCATGCCATAGTGAGTGTCTGTGTCAGAGAACTCACTGACATAATGACCACTTACAAAATTAACATTTTTTTCATTTTAAAATGTTTTCTTAAACACTGACAAATAGGAAAATAAAAAAGCACTCCAATAGGGCTATTATGTCCCATCAAATTTATCTATGCCAATTAGAAAATGAGAAATACATTTTTCAAAAATTATAAAATTATCTAAAAAATTTAACAAAAATAAAAAATAAAAAGGAAATAATAAAACATTTGGTGATGCACATGAAAATGGAAAAAAAATTGACAAACTAATCGAGAGTCAAGGACTTTGATTGTGAGGTGAGCACTATAGTCCTTAGCGAGGAAGTGAGTAATAATTACAATGGAAAAGTTAATGGAATGCACAATTTCAAGGAATGGTTAATATTTTTCACACGAACAAAAATATGTTTAGGTAAATACTTAGTGAACCAATTTTTTATTGGGAATTTGGAAGTGTGGTGTATGATTGATCATATGGGGAGACCTTTCAAAAAAATAGGTGTCGATTAACCATTTAACTTCTTTATAGCTTTCCCTTACCTAAACAAATAAAAGATGGCAAGTTCAAGTTGATAAGTGTATCAAAAGAAGAAATTTGATGCAATTTTTTGTGTTTATAATAATAATTAACATATTCATATAAATTAAATGGTTAGTAAACCGGGATAGGCACAAACCATAATAAGTATTAAAAAATTACTTCATAATACATCTCAAGTTATTGAAAAAAAATCACAAAATTAATTAAATTATAACATTATTTTAAATTATTACTATTATTCTTGTTTATAGAGGAATCAATCACTGGGTTGGTCCCGTACTCAAGTGACACAGGGTTGATTCCAACCGACCACTATAACCTCTAGGTGCCTACACATGCCCCTTTCACAGTCACAAGTGAATCAAGGGGATTTGAATCTCAAAACGCCTCACACATAGAACTTCATTCTCATGGCCATCACCAATTGAATCCCCCCCAAGGGTAGATTATTATTAGTACTAATTATAAAAATTAATTAATATACAAGTTAAAACACACACATTACAAATCTCTCTCTTCTCTCTCTCTCTCTCTCTCTCTCTCTCTTCTCTCTCGCTCTATAATATATATATATATATATATATTATATATTAAATATATATATTGAATTGTCAATTGGGGTTATCTTGAGTGGTTGGGGGGAAGGAATGGAATCCTCCCCACCTAGGTTCAACTCTCGCAAGTGACATGAAAAATGTTGATTGTAATTCTATTTTGGGACAAATGCTTTGAGTTATAAAACCACATTGAGTTCTATGGTTTTACTATGAATAACTATTTGTTATGTTTATTTGCAAATTCTTTCATCTAAAAATATAAGAATGGATTTACAAATCTAATAATTTTGTAATTTGATTTTCTACAATAATAATATAAATAGGTTTTTATGAATTAGTAAAAAATGTAGTATATATTTAAAGGGTATGTATTTACTTCTACTTTCTCCAACTAATAAACACTTCATTTCAGAAATGATTGAATTGCTACATTCCAAGCACTAGATCCAAAATTCATGGAATGGACATTGCTACAATGATGTCGTGAGTGAGGATGAAACTTGAGACTTGTATTTGGTGCATTCTTCACTTTACCATGAGATCAAAAGTTCATTGGAAGTTTGAAAAATATCCACTTTATCTTTATGTTGGAATATAATTGGAAACTTAAATTTAAGGTGTAAATATTTTTTGTAAGGATTGCAACTCAAAATTTTAAAATATTCCATTCAAAAGGATCTCAACCTAACCCACGTATGAATGCAAAGGTACTACAAAAAAACAAAATAGATGGGGGAATTTTGTAGGGTGAATTGGACCACTTGTCCAAGCTAGTGAAACAACCACCATGGATTAAATAAAATAGGAAGGGTAGAATTGTTTTGTAGCCTAAGTGATATGCTTATGCCAAATGGATGACTATATAAATTGTCATATAGTTTGGTAGGTTTTGAGTGGAAAATTCAAGCTATTGAGATGTAGGGCCCATTTTATGGGTAGGTCTTATTTTGGTGATTTTGGGTCTTAAAACTTTTTAAAGTTCATCTAGGGAACTTAATGGTTATTTTGGGGTTGAAATTTTATAGGCATAGACCATAGATTTTTTGACGTTGTTCTACATTTCTAGAGTTTAAAAAAAAACATAAATATCACCTCAATCAAAGTTTGTATGAGGAATTTATTCCTCGCAGAACTTGACTTATGTTTTTGACCATCATAGTACCAAATGTATGTCATATTAACTCTCATTAACCATACATTTGGAGCTAGTCACATGTAAAATTCTATGAAGATTCTATAAAGTCCAAAACCCTAACATTAATCAACAATAGATCCATGCAAAACCAAATTTCTAACACTAGAGGACTAGTAAGTCATGTTAAATATCATGCCTCTCCAAATAGAAGGTGTTTCATTCATGTTGTCTTGATTTATTCCTTAGATGTGCAAGCAAATTAGGAGTGGTATATTATGAGTAGAGAAGAGAAAATAAAAGACCATGTAACAACGAAATATGTCATAATTCATATGGAAAACCTATAATGAGTTCATTTTTCTTTGTATTTATAATTCATAGAGGAGAAGAAAAGAGAAATACATAATCCTCATGTTCTAATTGGGTTCTCATATTGGGTTTCCTAGGTATGTTTTGTCTTCATTGTGTGGATTGTGTGTTATTTGTTTTGTAGATTATTTTATTGCATTTTGAGTTTATTTCAACAATTTGAATGCTACAACTGTAATACTAATATATAATAATAGGTAATAATTGTGTAATAACAATATTTTTCGTAAACTTGTAAGATTTATTGTGAAGAACTATTGTAGTGGAATATTAGTATTTTTTTTTGTATATGACATTAGTATTAGGACAATTTCATTTAGGAATTTTGTGGGATATTGAAAGATCCATATATTAACTTAATGAAAGAAATCTTAAACCCTAGCCATGACAGATCAATATAGTAACAATCAAAGGGATGTATTAGAGAAGATATTTTCAAGTCTAAAAACACAATTCTTTAGTATCTTTTGTATCATGGAAATCCTCACGGAAACCTTAGAGAGCATGTTTAAATGGGGAATTTGTAGCTCTAACTAGGGTGATGGATCTAATAAGAAATTTAGAGACAAAGAAGAACTAAAAAAAGAGCTAGAGAAAGAGAGATCAATTTCCAAAGTCACCTCTTAAGTTTTTTCAAAGTGGATATCAAACATCAAGGCGAGACTGATATTTTTAAGTTGAATCAATGGTTACAACAATGAGAAGTATATTTTTTTCATTTATAACATTAGATAAATGATTCTAAATTAATATTTATAGCTTCCTTTTAAAACCTCTAATTCATATTCATTTAAAACAAATTCTCAATGTCTTGCAAATGACATTAAAAATTGGATGAATGAAATAAATAAATGTTCAAGAACCATAAACAGGTACTAAAAATAGAGGTAATACTCAACTAATTGATAATGAAGTTCACCCTCGTGGGCTACATCTCTGGGTTTCCCCAATTCAACAACCAACTTTATTGATTCTCCTTGAAAACAAGGCTTTTCGTTTTTACAAAAGAGGATGATGATTCAAAAGTAAGCCTACTACTATATTTCTCTTATTTATAAAGGGATAATGAATCTACAAGAAAGCCTACAACTTGATTTCTCTCGTTTTCAAATGGAAATTGAATTCAAGAGTAAGCCTACCACCTACTTTCTTTCCTTTATGAAGGGAAACTAAATCCACAAGCAAGCCCACACCTTGATTCCTCTCCTTTACGAAGGGCTAATGGGTTCAAGCCACTTCTTTTCTATCCAAAAAATGGATTAAATAATTATTGATTTGAGAAATACCACATCACATCAAGGAGAGAATAGATCTCAAGATCTCACAATTTATGCTTTGGACAATGTTTAAGGGATCAGTTTGAGGAGATCTCTCAACAATGTCCACGTAAATCTCAACTCTCCATGAATATATCAAATTTACATAAATATCTCAACTCTCCATGAATATATCAAATTTACATAAATATCTCAACTCTCCATGAGATTCTTATCTCCCCCTTGAGACTAGGAAACTACAATGCTATATAGATTTTACACCCATGCTACGTAGTTCTCATATTTGTATTAATTTCCTATTATAAATAAAAATCACAAATACAATAACACATAACACCTAATCTCAAAATAAGTATTGATCATTTCATTTTATCATTTCACCATTTTTCCCAAAACTTTAAAAAACCATTTATTTGGCATATTAAGTCCTCCTGAACCCATTTAAATTGTATTAGAAATCTATATGTTAGATCTTTTTTGTGTGGAAAATCTTGGAAATAATTAGAGTTGAGTTGCATTTGTCAATGTGAAGATCCTTCTAATAGATAAAAGAAAAATCTATCATTTTAACCCATTAATTTTGGAGGGCCATGCTCAACTTGGTGAGATATCCACATAGAGACATGTAGGTTGGAAGGTGATCCCATAGTGACTAAGTACGAGGTTTTTAAATCCCTCCTTAAGTCCATGTTTTACCCTATTGAGTGTGAATAAGACCAGTGGATTCGTTGGAATGTATTCTAATGGAAGCAAGAACAAAGTGCACCAAACTACAACACTAAGTATAGAAAATAAGCCATTATATTGGGAATATCTTCTATGAAACCAAACATACTTCTCAAGTATCTAGGTGGTCTTCACAATCATTTAATGTGGAAAGTGGTGCTCTTTAAACATAGGACCAATAATGAGGCCTATGTCAAAGCATAGTATCTAGATATGGAAAATAAGAAAGGTCAACCAAATGGTTCAAAGTAGATAGACCACCAAGGAACTTCTATGGAGGAAAGGATAGGTGGAAAGGAAAGGATGAGAAGGCTATAACCACTACATATCAGTGCAAGGATCCAAGAAACCATAGCAACCATTGTAATATTTATGGTCATACTAAATATCGTGTTGGAAGCTACCTCCAAATATGAATTTAAATAACCACAAGGAGGCCAAGAAGAAGAACATGCTAACCATTGGGAATCCTTATAAAGGGTAGCACAAATGTAGATGAAATGATTACCTACACCACAAATTAGAAGGAAGTGAACCTAAGAAGGGAGATAAGGAGATGAATAAAAAATTTCATATGAAGATCCACGTCTTCTCAACAAAGGTGGATGTTTAATATGACTCCAATTTCAAATCCAACCTCATAGTTGATGATTTTGTAAGTAAGATTATATCATAAGTTCATGAAAATCCTTAATAATACCCATTGAGATGGCTAAATAAGGATGTATAATTAAAGGTCACTAAGGAATGAAAATATCATATATTCTATAATTGTGAAGTTCCCCACTCTGGTTGATTGACTTTGATATTATCTTAACCTTGATATAGACTTATGACATATACATTATTCTTTGAGGACCTCAGGTTTAGGATCCAATTATTTTACTATTATTATTAGTGGATGTGATGATAATTGTCATGTAGAAAAGTAATATTATTTTTAGCTATGATGACGACTGGATGGACCTATTTGAGGATTATGTGTACTCATGATGATGATTTCATTATATGTTGCCACATTTATATATTTTGAGGACTATATTCTTGATTTTAGTTAGTGATTATGTTGATGATTATGCTATAATGGCCTTCTAACATGTGCGTTTATACTAAGAACTAACCTTATGAACCGATGTAACTAATGGTTATTTGAGTCTAGTAGGAGGGCACCTTAATGCACATGCATATGATGAATCAAAGGCACTTGGTTTGATTGATTACATACTATTAATACTAGAATTTAAGTTTTAACTAATATTCTGATATGGTTACTAATGTCATGATAGTGATTGTAGGCACGTGTTAGTTTCTTGGTTGAATGACTCACATATGGTTTATGGGGCTATACAGGACAAATAGAACTTTGTGGGAGGGGTGGGATAGTGTCCTTTAGTCCACCTGCTAGCACTCTCGTTGCGACTTGGGTTGGAAGATATTGGGATGTATTTGTCTTGAAGCTCACAATGCCATGAGGGTGGACCCCAAATTCGGTCACTCATGAGGATTTAGTGGGGGGCATGCATTAAGACAGATTCCTTGATCTCCAACACCATTAGTCTCACCATAGACAACAAAAAAGGAGATGACAATGGTCTCCATCGTCATTCCTAGTTTCCCCTCTTAACCATAGATTTCTGAATGGAAAGTAGCATGGCACCCTTGAAACTTGAAAAAGAAGTTCTTGTTAGGGCATGGATAGACTGAAACCCTTGGCATTAGGAAAAATATGGAAGGTAAATTATGGTTCATGGTCATGCACTAATAATCACTAATACACAAAATGTAAGTAAGAAGACATTGGGAAAATTAAATCAAAAGTAAATATTGGGGAAGGGAGAATATGTATAATTATAAAAGTTGAACCAAATAAGTAACCCTACCATCCTCATTATTGGGAAAACATAAATATATAATGTATATAAGTAACTCCTAAGTATCTAAACTATTCTAATAACAAAGGGAAAATATGACATAGATTTAAAATAGAAACATTAATCCAATGAAAATTTACTCTCACTAAGAAAAATGGTTTGTGCTTGAAATTAAAGAATAAAAATTTTAAAATTGAGAGATTGAATTTCATGAGAGAACCTCCATGTGGCAAGAGCATAACACAAAAATATCCAACTAATGTTTTAACATGAGAAAAAATAGGGAGTAGTTGGGGCATAAATTCTGAGACATACATGTTAACTTAAGTTAATGGACAAAAAATAGGGAGTATAAATTGGGATCAAGGGATAACTAGGAGAAGAAATAGGGAAACATGTGTGGGTGAGAGAAAATAAAATTTTAAAAAGAAACTAAGAAAATAATTTTAGGAGAGCTTGATGAGAGCATGAGACCAGTGTCATTATTGAAACCTTCTATAAAAGGAGTATGTTATGAGAAAACGACACTCTCCCTTTACCCTATTTTTGGATGGTTGTCCTAATTCCATTGTGTACTTAGATATTTGTGGTGATTTTGGTGGAAGTGGAGGCTTTATGAGTGGGAAACTCTTGATCTTGGGTGCTTTCCTCCACTTGCTAGTGTTTTTGTATTCTATATAGCCCCATTAGAACTAAGGGGTTCATGGGGAAGGAGATTACAAAAGGAAAGAATGTGAGGTCAACTAGTGAGTCCACGGCATTCGATTGGGACATAAGAATTCCAGACATGCATGAGGGTTACATCAAGAGAGTGTGAGGAAGCAAAGAATACGAGTTTCAATTTCAATTCCCTTGGTGCACAATATCAATGGTGTTTTAACAATTTTTCTATATGTATTATTATTGTTTACAATAGATAGTAACTTGATTGTAGAGGTTTGAAGGAATATTTCATAGTTACAAAATCATTGATTGATGGTGTGTGTGCCTTGATTTACTTGTATATGTATAATCCTTTATGTTGGTTATCATCATTCAATAGACAAATTAATTTAAAAATAACATCTACTACTATTTATTATTTGTATAACTTTGTGACCTTTGGATACATAATATATTTTGTTGATAAAATTCCTTGTATGTATGGCACCATTAGTATGAAAAATATAAAAAAAATTGAGTACTTAGGAGGGTTCCTACAAATTGCAAACTACATTGATGAAGTGGGAGTAGATATAGTACCACTTGATGTTTATGTTGTTGTATTTGGAAGGCCCTACATGTACAATAATCGTGAAATCTTCATGGGGAGAATAGACCAATATTTATTTATCAAGGATTTGATGGCCATCAATAATACTTATGAAGGTAGATCCAATATCTCTCTAGTAAGTGTGAAGTAAGCTAAGACACTAATTAGGTCAAGTAGGAAGTTTGTATTGCTCTTATGAAGACAAAATCAGTGAGACAAATTTATTAAGTTAAAGACAAGTGTACTAAATAATAGAAACACTAGTTAGAGGGGATTTTACAAGCACATAGAGAAGTGTTCCAAGAGACTAAAGGGTTACAACCTAGAATGGATGTGGAACATAAGATATAACTATTGTTTGACTCTCCATTTCCAACAATATGGCTATATAGAAAATCCATATTGGAAGTACACAATGTGAAGAAATAGTTGCAACAACTAATGGAACATGGAGTAATTTGGTCAAATACCTCACCTTGTGGGTCACCTATCATCATAGTGCCATAAGAGGATGAGATTTGGTGAATTCATATTGAATACAATGCTTTGAATAAGATTACCATCAAGAATAGGTGATCTTTCCTAGGATCCGTGACTTATCAACTCAACTATGACATGAAAAATACTTCAGTAATTTGGATCCCAAATTTAAATACCACTAGGTATGATTAAAAGACAAGCACACTTGGAATGTTTCCTTCAAGGTGACACAAGGTTTCTATGGATGATTTCATTCTTTATGTATTTAATGCACTACAACATTTATGCATTTTTTGATTGATGTATTGCACTCCTTTTTAGGTTCATTTGAAATCATGTATGTGGAGGATATATTTATTTTTATATCTACATGGGAAGAGCATATCTCACATCTCATGTAGATGTTAATGTTGAAGTTCGTAGCTTTGGTAGGTACTTGTACAGAAGCCTAAGTGTGGCGAGTAGACGTTTCCCAAAGTCTCCCTAGGAAGCCTAAGTGCGGCGTGTAGAAGTTTCCCAAAGTCTCCTTAGGATACTTGCTCAAGTATTGAATAATTTGCTTTTGTAATTTAGCCCAAGTTTAAATTACCAAAAACACATAATTAATTATGTTTGCTATTGAGCAAAAAAGACTGAAGATAAGTAAAGTATTTACTTTCCTAAGTAAAGTATTTACTTTCCTGATTATGTTTTCCCCAGTATAGGGTGGATGTGTGAGCATTAGATGTGTATAGGTAGATGTGTAGGCCTGAGATGTGAGATATTTTTTAAATTCATTTTTTTTATATTTAATTTTTTTTTTTTATTATAATTACCAACAATTTTTTAGATAAAAGAAATATAATATACATATCACATTAAAATATATACATATAAATAGTACTTATAAATTAACATCATTTTACCATATAATTAAAAAATGATTCATAATCATTTTTAAAATTTAATAATTAATTAGATAAAATTAATATTTATAAATTAACAAGATTTTTAATGACGAATATTTACCATGAATATTATTAACTTCTAAATAGGATTTTTTATAATATGATACCAAGAAGAGAAAGATAGAGAGAGGGAGGGAGAGAGGGAAAGGAAGGAAGACAATCATAATACCATGGTTTATTAATACCATGGGTCATCTAAGATTTTGATTATTATGTTATGAATCTAGGTTTTTAATTATTCTATCACAATACCATGGGCCAATGCCATGGCTTATCAATACCACATGCTCAAAAACCATAACTTATTTAAAATCTCAAATTTTTTACAAATAATTTATTTTAATTTAATTTTATAACATTTTTTAATTAAATCCAAAAGAAAAAACGTTATAATTGGGAAACGTTGACACCAAATAATTATTATGTGATTATTCGGAAATATGTTTTCAATCATTATGAATCACAGAAGTTTGATTTCACAAAGGTTATAATTAATTTTGAGGTATCTATTCCCATAGAAATTAAATCTAGGTTAAAATATATTCCCATAGATATTAAATCGAGGTTTTAATAAATTAAAAGTGAGAATACTTTTATATATACATATGTGAAATTTATATAATATAAACAATATTATAAGGAATGAGGATAGCTACATCTTAACCAAGGATTTTGTTGAAGAATCTAGGGCAATGAGGTGTATTGTGATTCTTCTTGACTTGATAACAATTTGTTGAGTCTTTTTACTTTTTCTTGTTAGCTTAATATTCTTCTTATTCTTCTTATTAATTCATGTGTGTGTACTTCATCAAACTGCTACAAGAAAAATAAGAACAAGAACACAAGATGCTAGCTCTCTGCCAGGGCTAAAACCTCTATTCTCTTGCGAGGAAACCCCTTTAGTAAGTTTCTCTTATTGATCAATGCTAAACCATGGACCCTTGATAAGAATATCCTCCAAGCACAAGTCAAGTCCTTCCTCCTTTCGCACTTTGTTTCCTAGCACTTCCTTTTTCCAACACTTCGTTCCTCGACACTTCGTCTTCCTTCTTCTGGCACTTCGTTCTTCTTTCAACTGTTTGGTAAGTCTTATTATACTTTCTCTAGAAGACATACCTTTGATGAGACCATTCCCTTATGATGATCCCTAGCTTCTCTTCACCAGCCAACAAACTTGTTATGAATGTCATGGGAGGGGTGTTTTGACAGCATATACAACCTACTTCTTCTCACATGTGTGATTGTAATAGGCTTTAGAACAACCCTATTACCTTCACTTTTCTTTCTTGGTCCTTCACTTGAGTGGCATGCCCTTTAAGCCTATATTTATATACCAAAACATGTGAGAGGTGTTGCTCATATAATACTTCTATTATGACCACATGCAACCTTCCCTTCCTCACATGTGTGACTATAGCTACCCTAGAAACGGTCCCCTTAAAATTGGTTATATACCCTTCTTCCTCGCTACACTTGGAGACCCTTTTCCTTCTCTCTTTTCCACCTTCTTCTAGTCCCTTCACTTCACTGATTTCAGATAGGATTGCGTTATCTTTTGAGGGAGTGGAAAACCTCTATATATAGAGGTCTGCCCCTCCTTTAGGATGACTTGAAGCCGTCTAGCTATCCTTATGCCGACTTGACTATTTCTTCATTATTTTCTTTGTTTTGATTCTTGAGGAGGACATTGCTGCATGAAGAGGACACGTACTTGTCTTGGAGGTATTCCTTTCACCTTTATACTATTTTATACATAGTGTAACATGCCATTAAGGTCTTGAATATTTTCTTTTAACTATTTGACTCACCTATAGCACTTTAACTTGTGCTAGACCTATTTCAATGAGCAAGAAACTCATTGACATATATTATAAAAATAATATTTCTTTTATTGAATAAATACAAATATCAAAAGTACATTTTTGAAGATTGAACCTAGTTACATTTTCTTCAAAAATCCCTCTTAATTAGGGAGGTATTCATACAACATTACAAGGTGTTTGGCTATTATCACTCTTAAATAATTCACATAAGAGAAACCTAATTTGCAATCCATCTATTATAGCATCATATCAATTAGCATTTTCATAGTGCAAGGCCTTGACTAACAACTCTATCTCTTCATGAGATGAGCTACAATGCTGGTGAGACCAATTATTTATAGAAACCTTCATCCTTGTCTCTCAAGGTACATACCCACCCGGGGGTTCTCTGAGTATGACCTTCTAGGACTATTCTTATCTTGGGTTCCCAACCCTCAAAGAATATTGGTCCTCTTGCCTACTCTTGTCTTGGATGCCCTACACATCCTCAAAGAGTATCAAATGCCATTTGATTACCTAATCCTCCCACTATTTCTTTCCAAGTGAAGACAAGAATGTTGTGTCTATCTTGTGTCTACATTTTCATTCATGGCCTTCATCTAGACTTATGACTGTTAGTCCTGTTCTAGTGCATGACCCATGACATGGAAAAACACAATTGTCACTCCTTTGTAATCAGGGGTGATCCAAAACTCCCTCTTGATCAGGGACTTGTCAGAGCTCCCTCTTAACTAGGAACTCTTTCATTCATCAACATCTTCTTCTTCATGGGTCCAGAAAAAATTTTAAGGATTGAAAATTATCTTGAAGTTTAAAAACATTGGCGAATATCACTAGTCCCTAATATGCAAACTATAAAATGTTTATTGATGTATTTGTAAATTATTCAAATTTGTAATGATTATATATATATTCTCTATATAATGTTGGCAATTTTTTAACATAAGATAATTTTATAATGTAAAATTTGGGTGAATCATTTTTAGAAAAAATGGATATTGGTGAATCGTATTTTTGGAAAAATCATGGAAAATTAGCCCACCTACGAATATTATCCCCTAAAAGTTTGCATACATGGGTCCTTCAATTGCTTGATCTCCTTCCTTTCTTTGATGTCATGAAGTATTTATTCAAACTTCTTCTCGGTAGGGCACTATCCATCAATCACTTTCCTTCGTGGTTTTTCATGTCATTGCTTCCTTCGTGGAAAGTATATTTCTTACCATACATTAGGTTTGCTTGTCATTTGGCTACTCCTTTGTTATCTGTCCATGCTTCAGAATAATTTTCTCATGGATGCTTCGTTTCAATTTCTTGTTTACATGCTTCGACCTAGTAGCCCATCATGACTTCATCCTAATATTGCTTCAACATTTCCTTTTCTTTCGCTATATGACTTCTTCATCACGACATCTTCGTAGAGTAGAATCAATTATCTGCATCTTTTATATCTCCAAGGCCTTCATAGGTGTCAAGGGTCCTTCCTTCCTTTGTCAGACTTGTCATGCCTTCTTTCGAGAGATATCTTTAAAGTATCTTGTCAGATAGTGATTCTCGGTGATCATGGTGTTCTTCACATGCTTGATCTATTTCTTCATTTGCTTCTTCTTAAATAGATGGGTCAACCATTGTATGCTTCTTGTTAGAGCATTTCTTCATTGCTTTCTTCTTGTACTAGTCAATATTTCTTCTTGCTTCTTAGTCAACAATCTTATACTCCTTATGTGAGCATCTTCTTTTGTTGACCTCCATTCTATTGTAGTACATGCCTTCGTGCATGTCCTTGGTGAAAGAGATTCTTTCATACTTGATCATGTTATAGAACTATTCCCATGACTCAATAATAAACAAATGATAACATAAATAAACTTTGATGCATACATACCTCATCTTAATTCTCCTTTGATCATCTTAGCTTCATTTTAGCTTGCTTGCATATCATCCTTTTCTTGAATCCCATTAATGGGATTCCCAATAAGACATCTGCTTCTTATTCATGAATATTCTTTTTAATATTCCATCATAGGATCTTGAATACCCTTACCCTGTAAATGTTTCTTTCCTTTTGATGATAGAGGTTTTCTAATATTATTATTCATGATCAATTTTATTTCATAGTGTATGAGGTCCTATTCTAGGTATTCTCCATCGACATGAATATCTTGAGCTATACCTATCATGCTCCTATATTCTAGAAGATATTTCTAACCATGATTTTTGTTCTCATTATGGATGCTACTTCTTCATGAGTATCTAGAACTCTATGTACTTCATGCTTCTAGGTTCTAGAAGATGTTTCTAGCCATGCAATTTTATTTTATTCCTACATTATCCTATCCTACTCAAAACCTTGAAAAAAGACTTGATGTAAAGGGTTTGACTTAGTCATAGTAGAGATCCGGAGGATCTTCCTTATTTTGCTTCTTTTATTCTTTTCTCACTTCTTGAGTCATGTGAGATTCTTCCCTCTTTATTTTATTGTTGTTGTCCTTCTTAAGCTTAGGAAAATTACTCTTGTAGTGTCCATATTCTTGACATCCATAGAATTAGATTTTGGACATGTCTTTGTTGTTTGTTCTTTGTGGACCAAATTTACCAAATTTACCCTTTCTCTTAGCCATGGTAGCAAATGCTTGCTCCTTTGATCCCACATCTTCCTTTATCTTAAGTCTAGTTTCCTTTATCTTGCATAGAGACCACGTTTCACTAAGTGTGGTTGCTTCCTTCTTGGCATATATGCTAGATGTGAAGTTTCCCCAATCCTTAGGTAGAGCATTGAGTACTACAGTTGTCATTTCTCTGTCACACATGACTTCCCCAAGCTCTTGAAGTTGATATCTCATCTAAAATATCTTCATGAAGTAGGGAGATATTCCTTCCTTTGATATCTTCATCTTGTACAATTCATTCCTTAGAGATATTACTTCTCTGGTTATGGATACTTAGAATAGCTCTACTAGATTATCATAAATTTGTTTTGATGTTTCAAATTTTGAGACATAAGGAATGAGAGAGTCTTTGATTGATTCTATTAGAATACTTTGAGCTCTTGTCTCATACTTATTGTACTTAGCTAAGGCTTGAGTTTGTTCCTTAGAAGGGATAATGATATTCCCTTTGACATGTTCTAGAAGTTCATTCTCCTTGAGAAGTAAATCAATCCTCTTCTTGCATGTAAGAAAGTTACTGGTACCTACCAATTTGTTGCTTTCCTTGCAAAAGGACATTGATGTGTATTCAGAAGGGGACATGTACTTACTTGATATATTTTGAGATGTATTGGATTTTATTTCTCCTTGAATACTTGATGGTTTGCCTTAAGATCTTTATGTTATTCAAGTTTCCTTTTCTAAGTGGACTTGCTTGATGACTTGTCGCTTGATGTAGCTTCTACTTTAATCTTCTCTTTTTTGTAAGTGCATTTATGTAAGGCTCTCCTTCTTTCTATGTAGTATTCCTTGATGAATGATAGGTGATAGGATTTATTTTCCTTGAGTATATTTGGCTTGATGCTTCAACCTTTTAGATGTATTTCCTTGATGAGTGTTCTTGAGTTTCCCTTTCCTTGATGTGTCACCTTACCTCTGATACCATCATTGAAGAATCTAGGGCAATGAGATGTATTGTTATTCTTCTTGACTTGAAAAAAATTTGTGGAGTATTTTTACTTTTTCTTGTTAGCTTAATCTCCTTCTCCTTCTTCTTATTATTAATGCATGTGTGTGTACTTCATCAAACTGCTACCAAAAACATAAGAACAAGAACACAAGATGTTGTCTCTCTGCCAGGGCCAAAATCTCTCTTCTCTTGAGAGGAAAACCCTTTAGTAATTTTCTCTTATTGAAGCTTGTTATTGATCAATGCAAAACCCTAGTCCCTTGGCAAGAATATCCTCCAAGCATAAGTCAAGTCCTTCCTCCTTTTTGCACTTTGTTTCCCGACACTTCCTTCTTCCAGCACTTTTTTCTCCTTGCAATTGTTTGATAAGTCTTGTTATACTTTCTCTAGAAGACACACCTTTGATGATACCCTTCCCTTATGATGATCCATTCCTTCTATTCACCAACCAACGAACTTGTTATGATTGTCATGGGAGGGCTATTATGATAGCAAAGACAACCTCCTTCTTCTCGCATGCGTGACTGTAATAGGCTTTAGAACAACCCTATTACCTTCGCTTTTCTTTCTTGGTCCTTCGCTTGAGTGGGATGCCCTTTAGGCCTATATTTCTAGACCAAACAATATGAGAGGTGGTGCTGATATAATACTGCTGTTGTGACTGCAAGAAGCCTTCCCTTTCCTTAAACTTGATTATGTACCCTTCTTCCTCGCTGCACTTGGAAACCCTTTTCCTTCGCTCTTTTCCACCTTCTATTCCCTTCATGTTGCTGATTTCAAAAATAATTGCATTATCTTTTGAGGGAGTGGACAACCTATATATATAGAGGCTTGCCCCCCCTCTAGTTCAACTTGAGGCTGACTAGCTATCTTTAGGTCGACTTGACTATTTCTTCGTTATTGTCTTTGTTTTTCTTCTTGAGGAGGATGTTTCTGCATGGACTTGTAATTGTCTTGGAGGTATTCCTTTGACCTTTATACTATTTTATACATAGTGTAACATGCCCTTAATGTCTTCAATATTTTCTTTTGACTATTTGACTCACTTATAACACTTTAACTTGTGCTAGACCTATTTCAATGAGAAAGAAACTCATTGACGTATTATAAAAATAATATTTATTTTCTTGAACAAATACAAATATCAAAAACACATTTATGAAGACCGAACCTAGTTACATTTTCTTCAACAGATCTAAGCGAAGAGAGAAAGCAAAGTGACTAACAATGATACAGGAAATATAGTGCATGATTTGTAGATTTATGTGGGTAGATTCTATGAATGAGTTTCCTGAAATTGCTCCACAGTAAACATATTTGAATGTGGAGGTTTCGAGCCTACAACAAGACCCATCGTCAGGACAAAGGTTGAGAAAAACAAATGAAGAGTGATATAAATAGAGGGACTTCAAAGGAGATAAATAAATGACCGATGACATGAAAATTTTTATGATTTTTTTTTTTTTAATTTTTATTATTATTACAATTTTAACATGTATAAATATTTTTGTATGTATATTATTAAAAACATTAATATATTTAAATTTATTCCAATTTAATATATTAATTAATTTAAAATGTTGATTATTTTTAAAATATTAATATATAAATTAAATTTTAAATAAATTAATAATTTAATTATAATTAAATTATATTAATATGTTTTATTATATGCTATAAAATAAATAAACTAATATTTATTAAATTTATTTATAATTTAATATATTAATATATTTTAAAATGTTGATGATTTTAAAAATATTAATGTATTAAAATAATTTTTAATAAATTAATAATTTCATTATTTTAAATATATTAATATTTATAAAATTACTTAATTAATTTTCTTATTTGATTAAAATAAGCATCCATAGTTGGATAGTTTATTTTAATTGTCGTTCCTAGATCACTATCATTAATGGTTAATGATATTAATGGAGGAATGAGAGGGCTTAGTGGGAAGGAGGATAGATTTTAAGAGTTGTATTTTTGTGTAAGGAGAGGTAGGAGAGGTATCCATATTCTGCTAACTTCAATCCTATTTTCTCTATTGAGATTGTTGGGATGCTTTATGATCTCAAGAGCTTCACACATATTTCTCTTATAATAATGGTTCTCTTTGGAGATTAATTCCATGTCCTCAAGGCATATATGATGACTAGTCTTTTTTGAATGTTCTACAAGAGTTGAGGATTTAATTCTTCCATTCTTGTTGTCATCAATGTTCTCTTTGAGTTTGGTTTTGACGGCTCTACCAGTTTACTCAATGTAACATTTCCCACATGAGAATTTGATTTTGTAAACTCTCTTCTGTTGGAGGTGATCCACATCGCCTTTCACTGATCTCAATATTTGTAAACCTTTTATTATTATTGTATTTTCTTTGACATGATTGATCCAAAATATAAGTTTAATATTTTACAACCAATTGTGTTTTTTTATTATCTATTTTAGATAATTTCTTAAATACAATACAATGGGATCATATTTAAGAGAGAGAGTGAGATGGAGGGGGAATAGAGTGGGGGGGAGAGACAAGGAGATAGAGGAAGGAAGAGAGAGAGGAGGGGGGAGAGGAGGAGAGAGGGAGGGATATAGAAAAGGATTTAGAGGGGGAAAGAGGGAGAGAAGAACAAAGACATTGAGAGATAGAGTTGGAGAGAGAGGGAGTGACAAGGGAGAGATTAAGATGGAATGAGGGAGAGAGGATATGAGGTAAGAGACAAAAAAGGAGAGGGTAGAGATAGGGAAAGAAGTGGAAGAGAGAGTTTGGGAGACATAGATATGGAGGGGGGAGAGAGGGGGAGAGTGAGAAGGAGAGAGGGAGGGAGACAATGACAGAGTTGGAGGGTGGAGAGAGAGAGAGAGTATGATAGGGGGAGAGACAAAGGGAGGTGAGAGAGAAAGGGAGAGAGAGAAAGGGAGAGAGAGGAAGGAAGCGAGAGAGGACTTGAGAGAGAGGAGAGAGAGAAGGGGAGAGAGAGATGGAGCTGGAAGGGGAAGAAATACATAGAGAAATGTGGAGGGGGAGAGGGAGTGACAAGGGAGAGATGGAGATATGATGAGGGAGAGAGGAGAGAAAGAGGGAAGAGAGGGAGAGAGAAGGAAAGAGAGAGAGAAGGAGACAAGGGGAAGATAGAGAGAGAGAAGGGGAAGAGAGAGAGGGAGAGGAAGAGGGAGGGAGAGTGAGATAGATAGATATTGAGAGAGATTGTGTATGTTTTGGGGGTGAGAAGGAGAGTCAAGGGGAGATAGGGATATAGATGGAGGGGAAGAGAGGGAAGAAGAGAGAGGCAAAGAGAGGGGGGAGGAAGAGAGATATATATGGAGAGAGAAGTGGAAGCGAGAGAGAGAGAGAGAGAGAGAGAGAGAGAGAGAGAGAGAGATAAATAGATATGGAGATGTTGTAGTGGCTACAACCACCCTCCAAAATTTTTCCTTAACCTATTTTGGAGCTTCCCTACCAACCTTTCACAACACTTTGTCTTGCTTCGTCAAGTAATCAAACTTCAATGTTCTCCATGCACAAAGGAATTCTATCAAGCACAGTTGATACATTCCCCTCATAGGCTGTTCACCCGAACTTTGTCTAGCTACAGGTTCAACAACTTCCCCTTGAAAATTGCGTATTTCTGGAGGGTAACCAACATTCCTTCTAGAAATTGCGCAATCATCTCTGGCAGCCTACTAGGCTTTAGGATTGCGTAATCTTGCCAGCCAACATTCCCAACAGGATTTGTGCAAATTTCCCCAGCAAGGTTGCTCAACCTAGGATTTGCGCAAATCTGGGCAGTAGTCAACTACTTTGCCTAGAAATTGCGCAATCCTCCTGGGAAGTCAACCCATCTCCCAGCCAGGATGCACATTTTCCCCAAGCAGTTGAGCAACTACATGCATGAACAATCCGGTTGATCAGTTCCACCTGGGAGAAAGGAAACTTGACTTGCATGCATGCATGACTTTCTCTTCTTTGAATATCAAGAGATAACATGCAAAAGGCATCCCATTATTCAGGGAGCTATTTTTAGCCACCAAGGGTTACATGCAAAGTTGTTTTAGAAGTTTCCATCCAAGTGTCGCTTTTTCCTAGATTTGTGGCATGCACGTCATGCTACCAAACTTATTTATTCGATGCATCAGAGCTCATTCATTCACATTGATATTGGATCTCTGACATCCCACAACACATCCAAGACTCTTCGACACATCCGGCTTAGCTATTCACGGGTAAGTGGCCTCAACTTGTCTTTTTCAACATTTCTGTCACTTTTTGTGTATTCGCTTGTGTGTATGTTGTTTTCTTGACTTCTTTGAATGCCTACTATCGTTTACTCATATTCTAGCTTGTCCTACCTCTCTTTCAGTTTTTGTTGCTATCTCACTGTTGTCGCATGCACGAAACTATTTTGCATGGATGTTCGCTCAACTGGTGAACTGTCTCATCCACATGCATGTTGATCTGCTTGCTAAATATTTCATTCATGTTTTGCATGCACTGTCAATCACTTCTCGTATCACTTAGTGTCACCACGTATTTTACTGTCTTAGTTGATTTCAGTTGCCCATTAGTAGTTCAAGCCAACTTTGGCCGGGATCTGCCTTCACCAAGGCTGCATTGCACAATCTGGGGAAGGAAGGCTTACCTTCCTCGCCAGAAATGTGCATTCTTGCCCAAAACTAGCCTCCAAGACTATTTTGTGCATTTTTGGAGGACAATGGCTGCTTGGCCCAAGAAATTATGCAAGTCTGTCCCTGGGCCAGCAGTTCTTCCTAGTTGGAATTGCGCATTGCGTAATCCCAGCAGCCAGCTGCATGATTGGATTGCGCATTTTGCTGATCTGGAAGCTAGTCCTACCTCCCAGACAACCTAGAATTCCTTTTGTGCAGTTCTGGCAGCCATTCATCCAACCTCCCAGTAAACTTTGTGCAATCTTGCTCATCAGTTTCCCAAGTATGTGCTATGTCCTTCCTCAGATTTTCTTTGTTTCCACTGACATATTTCTTTCCATGCATGATGCTTGTTTCTAGATATTTCAGGTGTGTATCTATCTCAATGGCTTCTAAGATAACATTATCACAAGACACTGATGGAGTTACATCTGGAGCAGTAGTTGAGTAGGTGTCGTCTAGTCTGCCGATCTATGAAGATACAAAGTTGTATCTAGACAAGGACATCAAACTAAAGTGGCAATAGGTTAATGAAGCATTCACATGTACTTTTGGGGAAGGCCTGGAAGACCGTCAAGTGTACATGAACATTCACAAGTCTAGCTTGTATGAATTGCATGCAGATACCCCGCATTCTAATGAGTGTACATGATTCAATGGATTTTTTCTCACACTGACCTTGAGACAATGACCTTGAGAAGTGTTAGTGGGATGAAGCTTGCAACCTTTTTGGGCATGATATCATGATGAGATGTATCAGATGTTAGAGCCCACAACTGTCATGAGTCCTCCATTCGGCTTACCTAGTAGTAGAGGTAACTCCAGAGACATTATAAAGGATTGGGTAAAGGAGCCAACTCATTTCAGGATGACACCCAACCAGATCTACAAGACAAAGTATTGAGGAAGGTGTACCAATACTTGATCATATTTGCATGTCGACTGAGTGGCCAAGAAAGCACTGAAGCCTTTCCTTAAAGTTGGGTGATCGCATTGGACCAACTGAATAGAGAAGGAAGATCATGCAACGGGTCCAACATACTGGATCATCAACTGAAGGAACAAGTCACGAAGGCTCGACAGTCTCCCGAGGGTATGCATGCAAATATTTATATGTTTTCTTACATCCTAGATGCAGTCTGTGCTCGAAATGAGTTCCTAGGCTTGGAGTGGGAATGGTCACCAGTGGAGACTATTGTGAATACATATTTAAAGCTGTTTTTTGAATGCAGCTTCAAGGGAGAAATCATACAACTATCGGACCATTTTGTCACCCCAGTGTACAAGTTGATATTAGAACATGATCCACCCTACATGTCAAAGGAAGCAATAGAGGCATTATTAGGCATTGCAGATTGGTATGCCTCATCATTTGACACTTTCATCCGAATTTTTAGTGTGGAGAAGCCTCCGCATGTTCTGCCAAAGTTTGCCCTGGACGTACTTGTCATGTAGGAAGTAGCATACAATATCTTAGTAGTATTGATAACTAGACTGTAGTGGAAGAAGAAGGCGCCTTGGCCCACTCTTCCATTGCGGATTAGGTTATATGAGATCTGGAGTATCAAGCAAGTGGATGTTGAATTAGAACAGATGAACAAGTACCCATTCAACCTGCGAAGCTTCAACCTGTATGACCCACATTGCATTGTGAAGGATCATTGCATGAGAGTTAAATTCAAATGGATCCATGGGGAATTTCATTGGGCTGAGGAAGACTCATGGAGGTATTGCTACAATTCCTCCAGACTCAATGAATAGGTCAACTTCACCGTTGAGTGGTTAGAAAAGCAGCATGAAGCAGCATCATGGAGAGCACCAATAGTAGCAACAATAGCAGTAGCATCAGAGGAAGCAAAGCCAAGCATACATGTGCACGACAAAGGAAAGAGGAAGATTTTGGACTGCATGGAAGAGGAGAAAAGCTACAAGTTTTGAGCAGATCCACTTGTAGAACAAGCAGCTATGGCTATTAAGGAAAATAGGCAACAGTGCGACAAGTTAATATTGCGAAGGCAGAGGGATAAGAAGAGAATGGAAGATGTAGAGAAGGAGTTTCATGAGCTGAGGGAGCAACTCTGGAAAGAACATGAGCTGTGCCAATAGGAGAAAGAAGTGCAATAGCAGTAGATACAACATCATGCACATCACATGTAGACATAAGAAGAAACACCCGTACAAGTAGTTGTTTCATATGAACAACTAGCATCAAGTGAATTGGGTGAACAATCGCAGGGGAAAGACTTTGCTCATGAGATAGAATAGGGCTTGAACAGTTGCATGCAGACATGGAGTAGCATGAGTTCGAACAAGACACCGACCTCATGCCTCACCACAAAGAGGTCAACTCACCCGCTTCATTGCATCTTGATGATAAGTAAGTCTCAAATGACCAAGGAGGTACTAAGATCCTTGGTGGTTAGCTGAAAGAAAAGATGCACAATTTCTCCTTTAACAAATATCATCACAGAGTTGTGCAATCTCACTCAGAGAGTACCGAATCCGGAGGAACAAACATCCCCTGCACAAGTTGAATAACAAGTGATCATGACTAATGTGCACAAGCATCTAGCTACTTTGGTCGATGCAACTAGAGTGTATTCTGAAGCCACAAGCTCAAGTGTTCATTTCCTCATAGTTGAGAATGAGTGAATGGTGAAGGAAATCTAGGTGGCCAAGCAAGGAGGGGACTTGGTGACAATGTTCGCTCGAGCTGAATTGAAGGAGGCAATAGTAGATGAAGTATTGTCCCTTGATACAATTATGCGAGCATCGTACTCCAAGTTTGGTACCATGCACCAAGCAGTCATCCATATCCACGGATGGTAGCAGTGATGTATGAGAAGAGCACACATCTTGAAGAACATACATGTTGTTGTTGATAACATGCAAGCATGGATGACGAAGTACAAGGAAGCCTTGCTTCACTTGCCAAAGATGATGAAGGCCAATGCGGTTGAGCTGCAAGCACGTATCTGGAGTCAGATCCGAAACTATGAAGACCTACTGCAACTGATCACTAGCATATAGGCTTCCCATGCACGAGTATTCAAAAGCATGGATGTTATAGTGCACACTCATGCGATCCCATCACTTGGGAGTCTCACCCAGGCGAAGACAAAGAAGTAGGACTGATAGGAGCTTAACTTGTACTTCGACGAGTTGATGCGCACCATCACTAGCCCAGACTTGGCTATAAGTGAAGACATCATGCGCAAGTATGTTGCTGGTCGGGCCACATTGAGGAAAATGATGCACATGCTTTCAGACAAGTTGGATAGAGGAGCTTGAGTAGTGTATCCGAATGATATGGAGACAAGGTTTAGGTTTCAGACGGACGTCACAATAGAACACATGGGCACTATCAAGGACTACCAATCTTGGCACCAATATGTCACTACTGATCAACATGAAGATGTCAAGTAGTTGGACTTCTATGGTTGTCTAAGTCCAAATGATGTCTAGTTTGGCTTGTTCAAGCCATTTTTCACATGGGTACGTTTGCAGTGTAATGTTGAGTCATGTCAAGTGTAAGTCAAGTCTCAATAGTGGATGTAATAGTCATAGAGTAGGTGAAGAGTCATGAGGGTAGTTGAATGGTCACAAAGGGGATGTCAAGCATCACCCCACCCTTTGCTATAAATAGTCCTTCATAACTCATTATAGAGGCTTTTGGTCAGCCAAGCTTCTACTAAGAGTATCTTGAAGAAGGCTTGGACAATATTGTAACGCAGCTTGGCTTCTCCATTGCACAAAGCTAGTACATCTCTTTGGAGGAGCAGGCTGATGTGGCTATAATGTTTCATTGATGGGACTAGCAGGTTTACATGTATGTATTGTATCATTGGAACTTACATTTTTATATAATAAGAGCCAACACATTTTCATGCATATGTTGTTATTGTAGTTGGGCTTCTTTGATTGCCTTAATGATATATATTGTTTAACTTGCGTATTTGTGTACGAATTGATTCACATGTAATTATATGAATCTTGTTGTTAATGTGTTGTGTATGTTGTTAATGCTGTCATCATCCATGTCGACTGCTCTACCAGACACCAGCAAGGCCTTCCACATGAACCTTTCTATAACAACTGTTGCACTCATTCGAACTGATTTGTGAGTGCTGTACGTGTTATCATACCTTGTATGTTGTGACTACCGCATCTGAGTGGACTGCTCCACCATAAGCTGTGTATGTCCTTTTGTGTTGTGCATTCCTAGCTGAGTTTGGACTGATCCATTTCAACTTGGAACTCACCTTCACCATTTTCTCCCCTTTTGTGTTAGAACCTCTCATACATCTTCCTTGACTCACTGTAGTAGTCACATCCTTGCTACTGATAGGGTTATCCTACTTTCCTCTGTGTGACATCGTAGTCAAGGAATTACCTTACGACCCACTACTGGGACTCCTACACCAAATGGTCTAAGGTCTAATTGGGACTTCTTACTGGAGAGATCCCCTTGACACGTTGGTAGGTCCATCACTGTCAACATTTCTGGCACTAGAATGAGGGACTGATGACACATTGTGTCCTCTCATCCAGTTTTGAACCTTTGCACATATTTCATGGAGTCTTTCACTCTTCTTCCCCCGTGGTGTTTTTCGAATCATGAAGATGTCTACATCACAAGGAATATTTTCAATCTCTTGTCCACTCACACGTATGATGGTGAAGGAGAAGTGGCCTGGCCTGAGCACTTACATAACTTTCTTTCCATGATTGATGAGGAAGATGAGTTCTTTGACGAACAGGGCAGTTTGCTGCTTGCATACACACTTTGCGAATCTCCATTTCGTTGGGTGCACAGCCTACCAGCTGACATCGTGCACTCATTTGAGCACTTCCACGATCTCATTGAAGACATGTTCTATCATTTTGATACAGACAATCTTGAATGAAAACTATTATGACAACAGAGGGCTCCACATGAATTAATTATTGATTTTTGGCAGTGCTTCCATGACTTGCAGTTTCAAGCTCCGAGGAGACACATGAAATTTTATTATCTTTGGGAAAAATTTGAGTATTGCCTTAAGAAATCTTCCCATCCCAAGACAAAGTTTGAAATCAAGCCTTGCTCAACATTCTTCATTGATGGATCTGCGCAATCTCATGTGGATGCGGACACTGTCTCAACTGACTGTCTGCCTTCCTCTCATTCAACAGCTCCACCACTGCCAAGTGATGCTGAAGATCATGCTCACACACCTGTTCATCCTTCACACTCTCTCAACATCACTTCACTCAATTTTCGCAAAGATGTGGTTGTAAGTCCTTTGAGTTCTCATATCCATTCTTGTCTATGGCCTTCGTCTTTGCACTCGGGTGTTCCTCCGAATGATGTTGTCTTGTGTTCATCCATTCTGGACTCTTCACACGTTGTGAACGAGGAACAACCCATTGACAGAGTTTGTGTTGAAAAAAAAACATGCACTATCATTCATGAAGAGTATGAGTGGGAGCTTGAGCATCAACACTTGGTGAAGGATGACTCCCTTCTGTCCAAGCCCCCTCCATTCTTTCCTAACCTCTTTGGTGAACCTGCCATCCATGATTTTTCATGTGTGTCTTCATCCACGGATGCATCCATTGTTGATCACTCGCAAGACTCACCGAATGTTAGTCCATCATTTGACAACGAAGATGATAAGTTACTCATTGAAAATCCACTTGATCCTTCATCTATCTTTTCTAGAAACACATAGGATGAGTTTGTTCGATTTTCATCTACCCCTCTGTTTGATTCATCTGATCATGAGGATTCCAAAGAATTCATTGATTTTTCTGATCATGGCAGTCGTGATCCATTTGCTTCCATTTTTTATCATGATCATGAATCTATCACAATTGATCTTTCAAAGCCACCAGTTTATGATGATCTACCTGATGATGAAGTTGAGACACCCAAGACTGTCGAGGCACTTCAGGCCAAACTAATGGTTATGTCAGGTCCTTGCTTTCTTAGGGTTAGTCTCACTTCTAATAATGAAATTGTTCAGTCACCCAAGGCTCCTCATCACTCATCTATATGCATTGAAGATCCATCTCACACACAGATCACACTTCCTCCACTCAAACTGCATGATCCCATTTCTCATGCATTGAAGGAGTCTTAAATTGCAAGCACTCGTTCTTTGTTTCTCTCGTTCGCTTGCCTGTCAAAGTCAAGAGTGTGCTTATGCTTCAAAGTTGCACGTAGTGTCACGCAACACCATGATAAGTCCATGGGCTTTCCGTCATGCACTTGCACTCACTTATGTCCCGTGGGAACTTTGAAACACAAAGTGTGATTGTATTCATTGTTATATCTTTCTTTCTTGCTGGTTCACACCACTGGGTTTCTCATGGACATGGGTCTACAATGTGTCGGTGACTGCATTGAAAGTATCACTTCACGTGTTCAGGCCCATGCACCGTTAGCGTAGGAGTAGGAGTAGTGTTTGATTTCAATTGTTCTCTTTCATGCTTGTTTGCTTATACACTTTGTTTGCTAGTTTGTTTGCTTGCTTGTTTTCTTACTTTCTTTGCTTTCACTTTTGCTTATGCTTTTTATTTGCTTGATGTTTGTTAGCTCATTTGTTTTGCTTGTAGGTTAGTCTTGCATGAAACCATGTATGACTCTTGAAGCGAGTTGGGTAAAGTACAAGAGGGCTTGTACACCTATCACTACTTGGTTATCTGTGATCTTTCCTCTGTATGATGAACTTATTACTCTTAGTCCATGATAAGTTGAAGGAAAATACATACTATTCAAAGTGAATCTTGGTGATAACACAATGCTTGCACACTAACTAGTGTCACCTTCTCTAGTTGGTTGTTTTTGGGTTAACCCTTGTGAGCTCAGTCAAGTAGAGTAAGGTGAGGGAGAAAACCTTAGTAGGCACATTAGAGATGAAATAAACTACTTCTCTGCTGGAACAACCTCCTCTGCTCTCAGTAAGTTGGGATCCCTCTTCAGCCTCTGAAATGAATAAGTGCTATGCACAATGAAAATGAAAATGAGAAAAAGTGAAACGTCAAAAAATTCTAAATGAAAAATGAATAAGGTGAAAGAAGAGAAAGGCTTCCTACACAGGGAGGTGATGAAAGTAACTCCGCGAGGGTAATGACCAGGCTCACTGGTAGCAAAGCCATGCTTGTGTTCCTATGTGACTCCACCGGAGTACTATGTAGGCCTGCTAGTAGTGGAGCAACACTAGAGATGAGACTAAGACTCTGACGACTATACTACCTGTGCACCTATATAACCCTCAACCCCAATCGAAACAAGTGTGTTTCCTTGGCTTGGAATGTCTGTCAATCAACCAAGGGCTTGACACATGCTACATCTTACAATCAAGTTAGTGTGAAAATGAGATGAGCTGAGAAATGAACAATACTTCCGGAGGAGTTAGACTTGCTTTTCACGAACAAGGTCCATTCAGAGAGTTGGAGTTATACCAGTGTGTCGCCAAGTGATGTAGTCACCACAACCACCCCCCAAAATTTTTCCTTAGCCTATTTTGGAGCCTCCCTACCAACCTTTCACAACAATTTGTCTTGCTTCATCAAGGACTCAAGCTTCATTGTTTTCCATGCATAAAGGCATCTTGTCGAGCACAATTGATCCATTCCCCTCACAGTTTGTTCCTCCAGACTTGGTCCAACTACAAGTTGAGCATCTTCCCCTTGAAGATTGCACATTTTTGGAGGGTAACCAACCTTCCCTCCAGAAATTGCACAATCCTCTTTGGTAGCCTGATAGGCTCCAGGATTGCGCAATCCTGCCAGCCAAGACTCCCAGCAGTATTTGCACAAATTTCCCCAGCAGGGCTGCTCAGCCCAGGATTTGTACAAATCTGGGTAGCAGTCAGCTGCTTTGCCTAGAAATTGCACAATCCTCCTGGGCAGTAAGCCCAACTCCCAGCCAAGAATGCACATTTTTTCAAAGCAGTTGAGCAACTGCATGCATGAACAGTCTGGTTGACCAGTTCCACCCAGGACTAAGGAAACTTGAACTGAATGCATGCATGACTTTCTCTTCCAAAATATCAAGAGACAATATGCAAAAGGCATCCCATGATTTAGGGAGCTATTTTTAGTAGCTGAGGGTTACATGCAAAGTTGTTTTAAAAGTTTCCCTCCAAGTGTCGCTTTTTCCTAGATTTGTGGCATGTGCGTCACGAGATCAAAATTATTTATTTGATGCATCAGATCTCATTCATTCACATTGATATTGGATCTCTGACATCCCACAACACATCTTGGACTCTTCGACACATCCGGCTCAGCTATTCACGGTAAGAGACCTCAACTTGTCTTGTTCAACATTTCTGTCGCTTTTTGTGTATTCACTTGTGTGTGTGCCACTTGCTTGATTTCTTTGAATGTCTTCTGTCATTTACATGTATCCTAGCTTGTCCTATCTCTATTTTAGTTTTTGTTGCTATCTCACTACTGTCACATGCATGAAATTGCTTTGCACAGACGTTCACCCAACCGACAAACTATCTCATCCACATGCATGTTGATCTGTTCACTGAATATTTCATTCATGTTTTGCATGCACTATCAATCACTTCTATTATCACTTAGTGTCACCATGCATTTTACTGTCTTAGTTTCCCTTAGTTTCCTGTTGGCGAGTTGGGTCAACTTTCGCTAGGCTCTGCCTTCACCAAGGCTACATTGCGCAATATGGGGAAGGAAGGCTCACCTTCCTCCCCAGAAATGCACATTATTTCCTAGCACTGGTCTCCAAGACTTTTTTGCATATTTGTAGAGGACAGTGGTTGCTTGGCCCAAGAAATTGTGTAAATTTGTCCCCGAGCCAGTAGTCCTTCCCAACTAGAATTGCGTATTGCGTAATCTTAGTAGCTAGCTGCCTGACTGGATTGCGCATTTCGCTGATCCAACAACTAGTCCTGCCTCCAGACAACTCAGAATTCCTTTTGCACAGTTTTGGCAGCTAGTCACCTAGCCTCCCAGTAAAATTTGTGCAATCTTGCTCATCAGCTTCCTAGGTATGTGCTATGTCCTTCCCCATATTTTCTGTGTTTCCAATGACATATTTCTTGCCATGCATGCTGCTTGTTTCCAAATATTTTAGGTGTTGATATGTCTCAATGGCTTCCAAGAGAATAGGATCACAAGACACTGATGGAGTTCCAACTGGAGCAGCAGTTGAGCAAGTTTCCTCTAGTCTGCCGATCTATGAAGATACGGAGATGTATATATCCAGACAAGGACATCAAACTGAAGTAGCAAGAGGTTAATGAAGCATTCACATGAAATTTTTGGGAAGGCCTCGAAGACCATCAGGTGTACATGAACATTCATAAGTATGGCTTGTATCGGATTTCATGTAGATACCCCGTGTTCCCATGCGCGAACATGATTTACTCGATCATTTCTCACATTGACCTCGAGACAATGACCTTGAGCAGTGTCAGTGGGACGAAGCTTGTAACCTTCTAGGCACGAGATTATGATGATATGTATCATATTTTAGAGCCCGTGACTGTCATGAGTCCTCCATTCAGCTTACCCAACAACAGAGGTAACTCCAGAGACATTATGAAGGATTAGGTAAAGGAGCTAACTCGTTTCAGGATGACACCCAACCATATCTACAAGACAAAGATATTGAGGAAGGTGTACCAATACTTGGTCATATTCGCATGTTGACTGAGTGGCCAAGTAAGCACTGAAACCTTTCCTTAGAGTTGGGTGATTGCATTGGACCAACTAGCTAGAGAAGGAAGACCATGCAATTGGTCCGACATACTGGCTCACCCGTTGAAGGAACAAGTCACAAAGGCTCAATAGTCACCCGAGGGTATGCATGCAGAGATTTATATGTCTGCTTACATCCTCGATGCAGTCTGTGCTCGACTTGAGTTCCTGAGCTTGGAGTTGGCATGGTCACTGACAGAGATAGCTGTGAATACATATTTCAAGTTGTTGTCTGAATGCAGCTTCAAGGGAGTAATCATATGGTTGTCCGACTATTTTGCCACCTTAGTGTATAGGTTAATATTTGAATAGAATCCACCCTGCATGTCAAAGGAAGCAATGGAGGCATTGTTAGGCATTGCAGATTGGTATGCCTCACCGTCTGATACTTTCATTTGAATGTTCAGTGCGGAGAAGCCTACTCATGTTCTGCCAAAATTTTCCTTGGACATACTTGTCATGCCAGAAGTAACGTACCATATCTCAGCAAGATTGACACCTAGACTGTAGTGGAAGAAAAAGATGCCTTGGCCCACTCTTCCATTGCAGATTGGGTTATATGAGATCTGAAGTATTAAGCAAGCGGATGTCAAATCAGAACAGATGAAGAAGTACTCATACGACCTACGAAGCTTCAACCCGTATGACCCACATTGCATTGTGAAGGATCACTGCATAAGAGTTCAATTCAACTGGATCCATGGGGAATTTCACTGGGCCGAGGAGGACTCATAGAGGTATTGCTACAATTCCTCTAGATCTAATGAATAGGTCGGCTTCGCTGTTGAGTGGTTAGCAAAGAAACATGAAGAAACATCACAAAGAGCACCAGCAGTAGCAATAGTAGCAGCAACAACAAAGGCAGCATAGCCAAGCATACCTATGTGTGACAAAGGGAAGAGTAAGATTGTTGACCGCATGGAAGAGGAGAAAAGCTGCAAGTTTTGAGCATATCCACTTGTAGAATAAGCATCTATGGCTATTCGGGCAAAGAGGCAGCAACGTGACAAGCGAATTGCGTGAAGGCAGAGGGATAAGAAGAGAATGGAAGAAGCAGATAAGGAGTTACATGAGCTAAGGGAGAAACTCTAGAAAGAACAAGAGCTACACCAACAGGAGAAGGAAGTGCAACAACAATAGATACAACAATGGGTGCATCACATGCAGACAGACGAAGTATCACTCGTACAAGTAGTTGATTCATCTGAACAACTGACATCAGGTGAATAGGGGAACCATCATAGGGGAAAGACTTTTCTCATGAGATAGAACAAGCCTTTGAACAGTTAGATGCAGACATGGAGCAGTAGGAGTTGGAACAAGACACTGACCTCTTGCATCACCACAAAGAGGTCGACTCACCCGCTTCAGTGCATCTTGATGATGAGCAAGTCTCAAACGAACAAGGAGGCACTTAGATCCTTGGTGGTCAGTTGGAAGAAGAGATGCACAACATCTCCTTTGACGAATTTCATCATAGAGTTGTGTAGTATTAGAGAGTACCGACTCCGGAGGACCAAACATCCCCTACGCAAGTTGAAGAACAAGTGATCATGACTGATGTGCACAAGCATACAGCTGCTTTGGCTGATGCAACTAGAGTGTATGCCAAAGCCACTAGCTCAAGTGTTCGTTTCCTCATAGTTGAGAATGAGCGAATGGTGAAGGAATTCCATATGGACAATCAAGGAGGGGACTTGGTGACAATGTCTACTCGAGATGAACTGAAGAAAGAAATACTAGATGACGTATTTTCCCTTGATACAATTATGCGAGCATTGTACTCCAAGTTTGGTACCATGCACCAAGTAGTCGTCCATCTCCACTGATGGTAGCAACGATGTGCAAGAAGAGCATGCATCTTTAAGAACATACATGTTGCTATTGATAAAATGCAAGAATGGATGATGAAGTACAAGGGAGCCCCACTTCACTTGCCAAAGATGATGAAGGCCAATGCGGTCGAGCTACAAGCACGTATCGGGAGTCAGATCTAGAACTATTAAGACCTACCACAACTCATCACTAACATATAGGATTCCCATGCATGATTATTCAAAAACTTGGATGTTATAGTGCACACTCATGCAATCCCATCACTTGGGACTCTCACCAAGGCGAAGACAAAGAAGCAGGCCAGACAGGAGCTTGACTCGTACTTCGATGAGTTGATGCACATTGCCACCATCCCAGACTTGACTATTAGTGAAGACATCATGCATAAGTATGTTGCTGGTCCAGTCACATTGAGGACAATGATGCACATGTTTTCATACGAGTTGGATAGAGGAGCCTGAGTAGTGTACCCGGATGCTATGGAGGGAAGGTTCAGGTTTTAGACAGACGTCACAATAGAACATGCAGACACTATCAAGGACTACCAATCTTGGCATCAATATGTCACTGTTGATCAACATGAGGATGCCAAGCAACTGGACTTCTATGGTTGTCTAAGTCTAAATGATGTCTAGTTTGGCTTGTTCAAGCCATTGTTCACATGGGTACATGTGCATTGTAATGTTGAGTCATGTCAAGTGTAAGTCAAGTATCAATAGTGGATGTAATAGTCATAGAGTAGGTGAAGAGTCATGAGGGTAGTTGAATGGTCACAAAGGGGATGTCAAGGGTCACCCCACCCTTTGCTATAAATAGTCCCTCATAACTCATTGTATAGGATTTTGGTCAGCCGAGCTTCTACTAAGACTATCTTGAAGAAGTCTTGGAAAATATTGTAATGTGCCTTGGCTTCTCCATTGCACGGAGCTAGTACATCTCTTTGGAGGAGCAGGAAGATGTGGATGTAACGTGTCACTGATGGGGCTAGCAGGTTTTCATGGATGTATTGTATGATTGGAACTTACACTTTTATATAATAAGAGCCAACACATTTTCATGCATATGTTGTTATTGTAGTTGGACTGCTCCAGTTTCCTTAACGATATATGTTGTTTAACTTACGTATTTGTGTATGAACTAATTCACATGCAATTATATGAATCTTGTTGTTAGTGTGTTGTGTATGTTTTTAATTCTGTCACCATCCGTGTCAACTACTCTGTCGGACACCATACAAGCCTTTCACATGAACCTTGCTATAACAACTGTTGCATTCGTTCAGACTGATCCATGAGTGTTGTACGTGTTATCTTACCTTGTATGTTGTGACTACTGCATCCGAGTGGAGTGATCCACCAGAAGCTATGTATGTCCTTTTTTGTTCAGTGTTCCTAGCCGAGTTGGGATTGATCCCTTTCAACTTGGAACTCACCTTCACCCTTTTCTCCCCTTTTGTGTTAGACCCTCTCATACATCTTCCTTGACTCACTGCAGCAGCACACCCTTGCTACTGATAGAGTTATCCTACTTTCCTCTGTGTGACATCACAGTTAAGGCATTAACTTACGACCCACTACTGGGATTCCTACACCAAACGGTCTGAGGTCTAATTGGGACTTCTTACTAGGGATATCCCCTTGACATGTTGGTAGGTGCAACACCATGCACATGAGAGAGAGTATATGCGGGCTGATATAGAGAGATAAAGGCGAGATAGAGGGAGATAAAGATATAGATGGAGGGGGCAAAAGGGAATAAGAGAGAGACAAAGAGAGGGAGGGATGAAGAGAGAGAGAGAGAGAGAGAGAGAGAGAGAGAGAGATGTTTTTAGGGGGGTAAGATAGAGATACAAATAAGGAGAGATGGAGGGAGGTATAGATATAGATGACAGGGGGAGAGAGGGAAGAAGAGAAAGATAGAGAAAGGGAGGGAGATGCAGAGAGAGAGAGGGGAGAGAGGGAGGGAGATAGAAATAGATGGAAGGTGGAGAGAGAGGGAAGAATAAAGAGACACACATAGAAAATTATAGACATAGAATTTAGATCTATAAATTCAAGAATATTTTTGGTTTTTCACTAGAATAGATATATTGATTTCGGTGTAGTTTTTGATTTCTAATACTAATTGATCGCTTGCACTAGATGAATTTACTTCAGTTTAGATGTCAATTTATAATCCTATTTAATACCTTACACTAGATCCATTGATTTTAGTGTAGATGTTAATTTCTACTCTTATTTGGTTGCTTGCACTGTATGCCTTGGTTTCAGTATAGATATTGGTTTCTAGTCCTATTTGATCATTTGCACTAGATGCATTGATTTTAGTGTAGATTCGATTCCTAATATTGTTTAATACCTTACACTGGATGTATTGATTTTAGTGTAGATTTCAATTTCTAATCCTATTTAATACCTTACACTAATTGCATTGATTTCAGTGTAGATGTTGATTTCTACTCCTATTTTATTGCTTGCATGGATGCATTGGTTTCAGTGTAGATATTGATTTCTAATCCTATTTGATTGATTGCACTAGATGCATTGATTTCCATGTAGATATTGATTTCTAATCCTATTTGATTGCTTACTCTAGATGCATTGATTTTAGCTTAGATGTTGATTTCTAATCCTATTTGATTGTTTGTGCTAGATGCACTAAATTCAATGTAGATTCTGATTTCTGATTTGATGCAACTACATATATGATGTACAGTAATTTCAAAGTAATTAGATTATTATTATGCATTGATTTCAGTGTAAGCACATCTTTCCCCCTCCATCTATATCTCTATCTCCCATTGTCTCTCCTTATTTATCTCTTTATCTCACCCCCAAACATACATACTCTCTCTCCATATCTATCTCTCTCTCTCTCTCTTCTTCCCTCTCTCCCCAAAATCTATATCTCTATCTCACCTTGTCTCTTCTTCTAACGCCAAAAACATACACACTCTCTCTCACTGTAAGCACATAAAAATTATTTATGATGTCAATTGACTTCCGTGTTATAGTAATTCAACTATATATATATAATACTTGAATTTCCATCCTAAATAAAATGTTCACTTACCTGAAATGTTTGCTTCCTAAAACTGTCAACTATTTGTAATTGGCTACATTCATATTATTCCCATCTTCCATCATTCAACACTGTTAATCACTTTGCATTCAAATGCGGTAATAGAAAATAACTACCATTGAAAATTATTTGGGGTTTAACACTGCATAAGTCACAATGATTGACTTTGGAGAAAACTACTATTAATATTGGAGAGCAATAGAGACAAGGTATGATGTTTACTACAATAGCTCAACTTAAATATTTGAATGGTCTATGATTTCAACTACCCTTTTCATATGCTCGATATGAGAAAATGGAAAAACTAATAGGTGTGACAATAAGAACATTAGAAGAAAATAGTTTCATATTGATCTCAATGAATATTGTTTGTAATTGACTATATTATTATTATTCACATTTTCTATCATTCAACATTGTTACATTGTCACTTTGCACTCAAAATTTTTATTTCATCAATTTTCATCATTCAAGTTACTAACAGTCTCTCTCATCTAAAAAAACTAATGTAACTAAGAAAATTTAAAATTAGATTGACCAATTTAATCCTATACATATTTAGTATTTAAAATGATCAAAATAATTAGATGTTCAGAAATTTTTGTATGACCGCACACGACTGAAACCAGCCTAGATCCATCTTAATCCTGGATCTATCAAGCTCTGAGAGGGATCAAATCTCTCGAGGTGCAAACCTTCCCTCAAGTTTTTCACTAAAAAAAGAGGTTTATAACTTGAGAGATTTGATTCCTCTCAACACTTAATTCATCCGGGGTTAAGATGGATCTAGGCTAGTCTCAATTATCATCTCAAGTGAGGTGAGTTCTAATATTTTCCATCCATTACTTTGATGATTAGGGTTAGGAATTTATCTCAATGAAAATTTATAAAAGAAAGGCTAAGGAGAGGACTAAGGAACACCACACAACAAGCACAAGAATGAGGCGATATCGGTGATTGAGTGGAGAAGGACTTACACTCAAGTGCACTGGGTCTGAGGAAGTTTCAAGGGTGCAACAAGGAGATCCATATTAGCCAAGGCTAGGGGTTGATCAATAAGATTGGATCCATATTTTTTGTATGTATTTTCCTTAGTGATACATTATCTCAAGATGAGAGCTCAAGTAGGTTCAAATTATTATTAATAAAATGCTGATTTGATTGGGAAAAAATAGGTTGTTGGATTATGAAATTAACATGGTGTTATAAACTCTCAGAAAAAATGTTTGAATCACATAGCATCCTAGGTTTTTACAAATGTTGGAGAGGCCAAGTTTGTCCATAACCATATGTGGTAGCAAAGAAAAAATTATAAACCACGTAAGGATGAGAAATCAGGTTGTACATTGTACGATGAATTGAAGAAATTTTTGCGGGGTCAAATATGGGATAAGTAAATTTATAGAAAAAAAGAACAAGTTGTGTTGGATAACAAACATAGTGGCTATGAAACCTAGAAGTCAGGGCCCACACTAGAGAAGCAAGTAACATAAGTAGAAATACAATAGGGGACAAGTCCCAACAAGCTGACAAGAAGGGAATAGTCAACAATTTGTTCGAGGTTGCAAGTTGCAACATGTAGAATGGAAAAAAATCTCAATAGGATGGGTAGTGGGGCCAAAATATGACAAAGAAGGAAATGTGTGAGCTAGTATACAAACATTGAAGAGGTGGCTTCGAGGGCCAACAGGCCATAGGATTGTTGTAGAGCATGGGTCTGCAAATAACCGTCAACATATCAAGCCATAAAAATTTACGAGTGTCACTAGAGGAGAAGGCTATGGGTGGTTGCGTGAAGTGTCATAGAGGATAAGGCAAAGGTTCTAGGGCTAACATGGGAATAGAAAATAAGTTGACAGTTATGGTGGTCTGTGTAGAAGGCTACAGATCTATAGCTGTATGGAGTCATCTACGAAGGTAGAGGAATTTCCCGGATGACCAAAAGTGGTCAGAATCCAGGTAAAAAAAAAAAAAAAAATCTTATAGTGGTAGTGTTTGAATCATGTTTTGACAGTGGAAATGGATTCAACACCATCAAAAACCTTCAAGGCACCTAAAATTATGAAGTTTGACAATTTTTACTTGGATTCACAAAAATCCCTTCCGGATTTTTTCAAAATATGGTGGGAGTTTCCATAACTTTCAGGGAAAAAAAGCATAATCATTAGACTACGACTACTTGTATTAGTTTCTAGCACATTAGTTCAGGTTGCACATAGGGTTTAAAAAACCAACGGTTTCTAGGTTGAGCTATGGATAAGGACACAATGGTAATGAAGAAGAACTGCGAGAGTAGGAAATAGATCAAGCAGTTGGTGGACTGTGGGGATAATGTTGTAGGGAGGCCAGAGTCGCCAATAATGTCCCAAGCCACTGCAAGTAGGGAATCACAAAGTAGATTGTGATGTTTTGCCACAACTATAGTATAGGAGGTAGACACGTAGAGTGTGTCATGGGGTGAAATTGATAGAGAACATCCAAATTGTACAATCCATACAAGAGTCACTAGTGCTTAAAGGATTAAGAATATTTTCTTTAGTTAAGTGTGCTTGACGAGAATTAGCACCTATCTTTGACCAGATCTAGTGAAAACGACTTTAGTGGGTCTTAGATTTGAATATAGGAGTGATGGAGCGTCAAATTTATTGCTTTGGAAGGCTAAGGTTACCTTGATTCTCAAGGAAAATGATTTCTGGGAGATTGTTGAGAAGGTGATTCCAAAGCCAACAGATGTCGAGGAGAAGGCCACTCTAACAAAGAAGGAGATAAAGGCACAAAAGGCACTCTTGGATATAGTGAAGGACCATTTGACCCCTCACTTATATGATAAAAGGTCAACTAAATATATGTTCATGCTTTGGTGGGTCTAGACTAGAGCAAGATTATTAACATGAAAATGGTGTTGAGGGACAAGTTGTGGTCTATATAGATAACTAGATTTGACTTTGTGATGAGTTATCTTATGAAGGTAATTTAGATTCATGATCAGATTGCAGTATTGGGGGAAAGTGGATGATATAGAGTTAGGGAACATGAAGCTAAATGACTTCCTAAAGACATGGGATCTATTTGCGAAAGGAATATTTGATAAGGAGAACCAAACCACATTTTATAGGATATGGATAACTAAATCTAGGAGGAGATGAGGGAGCAATGAAAGGCTAAGGTCAACAGGAAGGAAGTTGAGAAGGACTTTGCTCTTGTTGGTAAGATAGTGAATATCAAAGGAAATGGTTTGAGTGGGAGTGAGGAGTTAGCCTCATGGCCGAAGAAGGGTTCCTAGTTATTGGGTTCCAATTTTTTTTAAAGAAGGGTTCCTAGTTATTTGGAATATAAGTTCTTTAGTTATGGTCTCTAGGTTCCTCAAATTTAATCGATCCAATGGATTTATATCTAAAATTCCCATGTGGATACGTCTCCCTAGTATGCAAATCCATTTTTAGGAGTTATTATTTTTCGAAAACATAGGGAGTGCTTTGGGCCAATATTAAAAAATATATATTGATAAAAGTAAATTTTGGTATTTTTACATATGTTAATATTTGTGTGGAGATAGACCTTAGTAAAGGCTTATTCGAGAAGCTTAAGTGATGGTAGTGATATTACTGGATACATAATGTGTACCAAAGTGATAAATTTTTGTCATTTCAAGTGGATACTCCACCCATCTTTAAGAAACCCTACTAAGATGTCAAATGAGAGTATTATGGTTCACATTTCTAAGGAAATTTCCAAAACAGGCATTGTGAGAGAAATTTAGGGTTGAATTCAAAATATTTGAATAGAATTTTAATGAATAGGCTTAAAGCCAAAAACTAAACATGGGGAACTTAAGCTTAAGTACTTCAAACAAAAGGTTTTAGATGAATGCATGAATGATATTATGAAAATACCAAATTTTGGTATTAGATTTGTTAATAAGTAGGATATTTGCAAGATACATGTTGTTAACTATACAATTATCATAAATGAAAACATTTCCATAAACCAAAAGCCAAAGTATACACTTATCCTAACTGAAAAAAATCTCATGAACCAAAACCAAAGGATGACAATTATTGACTTACCAATTGGATGATGAAGATAAAAAAAGTATAGAAAATCCATAAAATGTAGATTTGGAAAAGGATACCAATGGATTCATGAAATATAGGAGGAAACAATTCTATGTATAATGGATAAAGAAGATGATAAGAATTCCTTAAGAGTGATATTTTCTATTAAAGCTTTATCTCAAAAAAATATATAAGAATATATGAATTTTATTACATTTCTTAACAAATAACTTTTTTTTTTGAATTTTAAATGTCTAATCTCTACTTCTAATCTTTACCATCTAATTATTGTGTAGACATGTCTATTTTGAAATAAAATTTCTAGAAATTTAATTTAATTATCAATGATTATTATGTGGATGGTGAGAATTTAACCTCCATGGAATATTCCAGAATATTCATAGTAGTATACACCAATCAAATGATGAGATTTATCTCCAACTTAATTATGCTCTTTTTGTCCCTTTAATTAAATTGATTAATTAAAAAATATATGGAATGAACAAGTTTCATATGGAATGAGTTATGTTTTTTTGAACATGTGTTATTGATAAGCCATGATATTGTAACAAAGCCTACTTACACATTGAAATCTCCATGGTAAAATGGAGATAAATTTCCATGGTCAAGAGTATTGTTCCATATTTTTTTAAATGTATATATGTTTAACTCATATATTTATTTTTACAATAATAATAATAATAATGATCATAAATTTGTAATTTAGTTAGTTTTTATTATCTGTTTTAACTTTAACAATGTAAAATATATAATGAATATGTGTTTTGATGCTTATTACAGATTGATGCTTATCAACGTGAACAATCATTTAATTTACATAATTGAGCTACTCATATGTGACTATTAATTTTTTTCTTCTAAAAATACAACATGACTTTAAAAAGAAAAAAATTAATGCAAGAATAAAAATAATTTTACTATATGATAACAAAAAATATTTTGTAGTATGTAAATTTAACATCTATATGTTTTTTTTTTATTGATAAGTGGGTGAATCCTGAAAATCACGCTTACCCTGTGGCTGAGAGGCCATGACTCAGGGGCATCTAAGCTCTCAAAGTCACCCGGGGATCGCACCCAGCCTGAGGAACACCAGCGGAAACCATGTTGGATTTTTGGTATTGGTGAGACTAGAACCAGTGACCTTTGCTTACGGAGCGCCTTAACAATGCGCTCCTTCACCAACTATTCTAAATCTCTTTGATATTTTAACATCTATATGTTAGATGTAGGGAAGTTTAAATTAATCCACTGTAAAAGTGTAGAAAGGTTTAACTAACATAATCATATAAATTAAATGGCTAGCAAATGTCAATTGACATCAATCCATAATAAACATTAAATCACTTAGTTCATTATACTTTTAAATTCATCCACTGTAAGAGTGTATAAAGGTTTAACTAGCACAATCATATAAATTAAACGGCAAGTAAATGTCAATTGAAATCAATCCATAATAAACATTAAATTTCTTATTTCATTATACGTTTCAAGTTCCTAAAACGAAAAATAAATAATAAACTTTAACTAAACTATATATATAACAAGATTCTTAACCATTGAGTTTCACCCACATTCCTTATTACAATATTAGGGGCTAATACTATGGCATATTAATATCACATGCCCAAAAAACCATAGCCCATTTCATATGAAACTTGTTCTTACAATTTTTTTTTAATTAATGAATTTAATTAAAAGAGAAAAAATGCATAACGTATCTGAAAATGAATCTCAATTTTTAATTTGTGTATACTACTAAGAATATTCTAGAATATTTTATAGAGGTTAAATCTTTACTGTTATATGGAATTTCACTTCTGCGGACAAAAATGAATTCCCTAGATCTAGTGGTCTGATCTACTACAATAGAGGATAAAAATAATCAATTTTTTTCTTAAGTAGGTTGGAATATGAAAAAGGAACCTGTTAGTGCCTGGATCTACCTCAGGCTGAAGGAAGGTAGGTCTAGGGTAACATCAAACCATGCTTAACTTGGTAGCTAGCCCTACTAGGTCGGGAGAGGGCTCTCTCCTTGTTAATCTCAATTAGGATATTGGCAATTAGGGCTTGAAATGACTGAATTTAATGTAGGTTTTACGCTAGGTATAGTATCTCAAGGTTTCTAGTTTGATTTTTAGGTTTTAGGTGGAAACAATAAGAGAAAGGATGATTTGGATTATGGCATCAATGTCAGTTTCTGCCAGAAAACCTGGGGAAAATTAAGTGCCATGTTTAGCCAAGTGAAGATTATAAATGTGAGAAGTATAAGGGAGAAAGCCCACTTCCCTACAAACATCAAACAAAGGATGGATCTGTAGCAACAACTTTAGATGAAAGAGAATAACGAGGTTGCTCAACAGAGCATCTAGCCAATTCTGCTAAGACAAACATTACAACTAACAACAAAATCATCATGAAAGGAGCATCATTATGGATGAATTCTTAACATGTCACTTAGATAATTTTGTAACAAGGTAGAAAAAACATAATGTGTAAATGAATTACAGGAAAAACATACTAAACATCAGCACTGTGATGAACCTCAGATCCAAAGGGCAAAACACTGCTTTATTATAATGATATTCAGTGAAAATTTTAAGCAAAGGCAAGACAGCCTCTCTGCTGCCAAAATAAAACCTCTACACTATGAAATTAATAAAATATATACATTTTCTCATCCTTGTACTAAGGGAATTGAGCTCAACTATCTTCTTCAAAATAGAATCAGTTACATTAAACTTGGATCGAATTTTTGAAAATAGGTGTTGAAGATGAACTTGTATCTCCTAAACCATAGTACCTGTTACAAAACTGAAAGAATTTTTTGTAGATAAGCTCATTTTGGAGAAAAACCTCTCTCAAATTTTGGAAATACATTTCTAGTTGCTCGAAATATGTGCCACAAAATCATCTCTAAAACCAAAAACCATTAAAAATTTAAATCTGTGAAAATGAGTTGTAAATATCTAGTCACATATCTAAATTCACGACACCTGTGAATAAACTGAAAGAGGTTTTTTTTATATGGCTTGTGGTTAACAAAAGCCTCCTTGGGGTTTTCAAAATTACTTTCCATATATTGTAAAATGGCACCGCACTAAAATGACTAAAACAATAAAAAATATGAAAAAATTGCTTTGTTTTAATGTAGGTTCCAAATATCACTACATATATCCCACATAGTAGCACCGACGCATAAAATGAAGGAGGTTTTTGTTATTTGGTATGTGATGGAAAAAAATGTCTTTCACTTTTGAAAAATTCCTTACAATTATTTCAGAAACTGATCTTGTACTAAACTTGTCATTGTGTGCAGCAACTCACCTCAAAACATGCATAACTAAGAATCACTCATTCTTTTCGATCATATCTTCTGATCCAGAAATTGGTTATGGGAGTGTAATATACCATTGGAAATATCTTTCCAAGCTTCTTTTGATGGACACACTTGTGACATGTTTTGTGGTGAATATCATGTGCAAAAAATCTAACCAAACCACCTAGTAAGAGCTCATGTTGATCCCTGGTGACAGGCCGCGAAGACTGGAACTAACATCGGCCTTATTGGGGATGGAAACTCCTTGGAGGTGTCAAGAACACTGTAGACCAAGTGCCTCATCCATTGGGAAATACGACCAAACAACTGCAAACCCAAAACAACTCATACCAATCCAAAAACATATACATACTGCAACTTGTACATAAACAAATACTGAAAACTAAAATGCTACCTCAGGCAACTTATTTATGTACAAATCTAACCTACTTTGCTACAAAATTGATAGATCAAGTAACACTGAAATGCCAGATTAACCAATCAAGTAACTGTGACAAGGATGTTGCTTGAAAGTGCTTCAACGAGGACACAAATATAAATGCTTGCAACCATCCATGCACAAACTGAATTTGGCTATGTGAAAGACAATCTGGTTTATCATTCAAACGAAAAAAATACTCCATATATGTGACAATAAGATCAAAGAAACTAGAATCTACTTTTTGCCCTAACTCTTCAACATTGACCTCCAACTGCAAATTGTCAATGCAAGCATCCACGGGCAGCGCTATTGTTTCTTGTTTTGAAGGAGGGAGAGTTTCCAAGAACTTTTTGGGATCTCGGAATTCATATGATTGGATCTGATCATTTACATATTGAATATCCTTCTCAAATTTTTGAAAAACTAACTCAAAGAAATCAGTTTTAGCTTTAGGAGGAAACTTCAGAGATCTCAAACATTGAAGCATGGTAATGAAAAATACTTCATCAATTTCAATATCCACTAACTGATCTCTAACTTCTTTTAAAACTTCATAAAGCACAGGGTTTTCCACATACCCTACCATTTTATTTTAGTGCATGAATGGATTAGTGAGTGCTGGAATCTCTGGATTGAGTTGGAGTTGCTAGGTGAATGTTTCAGCCTTCGTATGTGTCTGATTGTTGTCCACCATCAACAATCAGAGCTACAACTTGAATGACCTTTCCTAGAGAAGATCTGTCACCTCTTCCCCAGTATGGTCACCACTATGTTAGTGCCTAAATCTACCTCAGGCTGAAGGAAGGTAGGTCTAGGGTAACATCAAAACATGCTTAACCTGGTAGCTAGGCCTACTAGGTCGGGAGAGGGATGTCTCCTTGTCAATCTCATTTAGAATATAGCAACTAGGGCTTGAGATGACTTAAATGAATGCTGATTTTAGGCTAGGTATATTAGGTCAGAGGATTTTATTTGATTTTGATGGTTGGTTGCTGGATCAAATGAAGAAGGCAACTTTGGGTCTGAATAATCAACTCAGATTTGCAGGATGTTCTCTGGGGCAACGTAGGTAGGTGTTTTGGCACTTTGAGTTGATTTTGATGGTAAGTCTAAGACCAGTGAGGAGTTGGGGAGGGCATGAAAGTTCATGAGTCCTCCTCAAACAATAGAAAACATTAAAAACTACATGTATTCTCAAGGCAGAGCACTGAATATCAGTGGATTCCACCTATCTATCTGGATTCATTTAGTTATGAAGAAAGAAACAGATGCTGGAACATATAACACATGAGAGAAACTAAATAACAAAGGAAGAAACAATGCCAAGACACATTACCACAAGAACCCCACAAAATGCTGCAAAACCCTAGTTCATTTCCTTGCCGAACTACAAAAGTGATCTACAATGAAGCTCAAAGCATCCACAAGAGTCCAACCATTACAAATGACTAAGAAAATACATAATATAGGCATCAAACCACATATGCTAGCCATTAGGGGTCGAATCCATGAGAAGAGGGGTGGCTTCAACCATATCTAAACTAAGAACAGGAATATAGGCAGTGGAACAACTTGCCTCTAAAACCATGGAAACTAATTCATTCAACCTCAAACCACCTCTAACTGATGTGAAAAAGTCAACTGGCAGTCAAACTGGGTGAAATTTTGAGTTTTAGGCAAAATTGGCAAAAATTTGCCTGATGCGCAGCGCTGCTTAAAGGCTACTTTTTGAGGCCTTTCACTTCACCAAATTAGGCCCAAGATAGCTTTTTGGAAAGCTCTACCTATCTAGTTTTTGGAACACTTCGAATTTTCTAATTTGGAGTTTATTTGCCCCTTCAAAAATCATTTCGCCCAAGACTGCTTGCTGTGGGTCCAAAAAGTGGTAGAGAGGGCATTTTTTAGGTGTTTTTTGCCCTTTAAGTGACCCAGATCTCCTCCAAAATCTATGAAACTTTCTGGGTTTCATTTCTTTTTCATGAGGAATCCAAAATTATAATCCATTTGTCAAAATATTCAGCCAATGCAATGCATAGCGTCAGTGGCGCTGTGCATCAGCTGAAATTTCCCGTGTATTGCAAAATGATAAAAAATTCCCAAAATTTCTTCAAATTTGGCAAGAGGCAACCTCATTAAGAGCTTTGCTGAGCTAATGAAGCTTCAGCCAAAATTTTGAGTTTATCATGCTCTTTCTTGACCCTCAAGGTTCTCCTTAACTTAGCTTTTAGCCTCTTTATCGTTGTTTTGTAAATCTTGTTCCAGGTTAGGTAGTGATAGGCCATATGGCACAACAACATTTTCTTCTCTTTGTTGGCTTTCTCGAGCATATGCTCAAGGTGAATGTTTTCCCTTTCCAACCATGATTCTCAATCAGCCTCAATTTCTTTCTCAAGGGATGTCATCTTGATTTTTCTTCTCTTTGCCTCTTGCCTATTTGCTCTAATCATTTTTAGCTCCATAATAGCTTGCTTATCTTCCAGTTGCTTGTTTTCCTGCTCAAGAAAGTTGATGATCCATTTGGCCCTCTCAAGGTCAAGTGATAAGGCTTGTATTTCAGCCTCCTTCTCTTTGATAATCATGTCCTTGAGTCTGGAGCTTTGAGAGCCCATATCAGTGATATCCTCCTCAATCAAAACAAAATCCCTATCTTGCCTTTCAGTAGGGCCCTCCTCATGCATCTTTTGCTTTCCTTTGTCTCTGCCTTGTACATGTTTAGCTGGAGAAGAAGGCAAAGCCCCTTTCACCCCTGGTGAACATAGCATTTGCCTGTGGTCCGGTAAAGAAAACAAGACCCCTTCCACCCCCGATGGAGATAGTACTCGCTTGGTAGCTGCAAAAAACATCCTAGTGCCTCTTTCATAAGTGATAAACATAGGAACATGAGCCTCCTCTTTTTTACTTTCAGGCTCTTTTTGTTTCCCGTAAGGTTCACCTTCCTTTTGAGGATCTGAAAATATTTGAGGCCCCTTGAAGCATTCATGGGCAATGAAATTTTCCCATGACACTCACAACTGAGTGAGCTGATGCAAAACAACAATTTTGATGACAGAAAAATGATAAATACTATTGAGCTGCTATGGATATGGTTTTCCTTTTGCAATCATTGTCATCCTCTCTATGTTTTTACATATGAAATAAGGAGTGCTCATCATTCTGACCCTGGTGAAGTGCATAAGCAATATGATGTGGTAGGAATAAAGTCTAGAGAAACTAACCTCACATGTAAAGTATTTGATGATAAACTTCATGAGTGGAACATACTGGTCCTCCAAGAATTTGAAAGGAAACACCTTGCTAAGTTTACCATGGTACTTGGCCTTGATATAAGGTTCATAATTTTTCTTACTGGTATTTTTCCTTTTGTTCCACTTTTCCCCTACATCTGGCATTCTTGTGGCCCCTGCAGTGATAGTTGGTGAAAGAGTGAAATTGATCCCAGCAAGATGCACCATATTATTATCCATGTTTATCACAAACTGCCTTGCTAACTCGTGGTGATATTTGACCCTCTCAACCATTTCACAAAACTCAAAATAGGACTGATATCTAAAACATGTGGTGGCTAGAGGGCAAGCAAGGAGTTCACTCATGCTAATAGGTTCCTCCCTAATAATTTTTCCACCCTTGTGAGGCTTCCTGGACTGCACATTTCTTTCCCTTAAGCTATCACTAAGTGTATCTTCTTCAAAACTTGATTCACTGCTTCTTTCCATGATGTTTGTCTTAATGATGTGATGTGATGATGGTATGGTGAACAATGACAATGGGTGAGGACAAAGAACATGAGTATGAAGAGATTTTGCAAATGTGAAGTGGAGTAGGGGAATAAAGGGAAAGATTTAGGAAATTAGGGTTTTGACTTATGGGGGACTTAGGGTTTAATAATGGCAATTAGTTTCTTAGGGGAAAAGGGAAAGGAAAAATGGAATCAATAGGTAATTTTAGGGCAATGAAGTTTGGGAAAAGGGAAAGGAAAAATGGAATCAATAGGTAATTTTAGGGCAATGAAGTTTGGGAAAAGGGAAAAAGGATGTTGGTTTTGTAGTGAGGCGAAAATTTTGCAATGAGGTGAAAATGTATGAAGGCAAGCTAGGGTTTTGATTTTAAGAAACCAAACTCATGAACAAAACATGAAGAAGACTAATTTCAGCTCAAGATGGATGAACACTTACTTGTAGGAGTGAAATGCAGCATTTGAGAGAAGTTGGGATGAATTTGGGTGATTTTGGAACCTCCCTGGCCAATGCGCAGCGCCTTTGTAATTTAACACTGGCAAAAATGGTTTGATGCGCAGTGCCAACCGTCTGATGCATAGCGCCAGACAATTTTGCTACACATTTCGGATTTTCTTCCTCCTTTGCTCAATTTCCCTTCAAATCGTGATTTTGGCTCCCCACTTGATGTTTTACACAATGAAATGAATAGCTAGCATGAATTCACTTTATAAATGATGCACTTTAATTTTTTCTCATTGCAAACCCACTTTTATAAAGTCTTAGTCACTTTTTCTCAACAACTCTAATTTTCATTTGAAGTTTGACTTTTTCTTGATAATTAGATGGACTGATGCCTTGGTGCTTTTGTTTTTGTAGTGGTAGGAGTTGGAAAGGTGATCAGGAACAACTGCTGAGCTTATTACTATAGAAACACTTAAATTACATGAAATTTTTACAAAAAATAGAAAAACTCTGTTTTCACCTCAAAATAGATTTTTGAGGTAAAAAACAATTGTAGAATTGAGGCTTCTGTGATTCATTATAGTTATAAGAAGAGTTTCAGCGTAAATCACATATAGAAAGACCTTTGTTGATGCATTTCGAACCAACCAGTGTGGTTGATCGTCAGGACAAGTTGAAAAGTCTCTGCTCAGATTATTTAGCATGCTGGACTAGATCTGGTTCTTCAATTGTCCTGATGACGAACCACAATGGTTGGTTCGAAACGCGTCGAAAAAGGTCTTTCTATATTTGATTTACGCCGAAACTCTTCTTATAACTAAAAAAAAATTATTGAGCATATCAAAAGTAAATTTATGATTTGATGAACTTATTTATCCTCCTCATGTACCTGCTGACCTTTTTATTCAATTTTGGATGACCATGATGACGAACCCTACACCTAGTGAAAATAAACCCTAAAACTGAATGAAATGAACTGAAATGATTATAAATGAATGAAAATAGGTTTCGAATGGGCCAGCAGGTATATGACATGAGGGAAACTGAAATGAAACCACTACCATCTGTTGATCCATGACCTAATGGAATGCAGCTGATCGAATGAGACACCTAATATGTGTGCAAAAGAGCAATTTGATCACTGATGGAAATGTGAAGACACTGACACTAACATTGGCTCCAATGGGGATGATAGCTCCTGGGAGGTGCCAAGAACCACAGATCTTTGGAAAAGCAGGATAGTGCTTTCATCCATTGAACAATATGGAGTCAATAACTTCATAACACCAAAACAAATACCTTCACTTGAGACTCATAGCTAAACCAACTTAACTGAGACTCAAACCACTGACACTAAATAATCAAAAACTAAAGCCAAACATTCAGATTTATAGCCTTCACTTCGGGCCCCAAGCTAAATGAATGGTGACAGTGCAAACTATGCAATGAAAGAAATAAAATGATATGTATAATGAAAAAATGTGATAACAAAAAACTCCTTAGAGATAGTACCATTTCAGAAGCCGACCATTTACTAGCCCTCCTGGACAATCTTCACCGTCCATTTCTTTGAGTAGAAAAGCATTTTTACCTCTATATGCAACAATTCTATATGGTCCCTTCCACAAGTTCTCGAACTTGCCATGCTTTCCTTTATCCTCGTTTCTAGCATCCAACTGTAACATTATGTCTTCAATCTAAAATTTGTCCGCCTTTGCCTTCTGATCATAAATCTTTTTAATTTTCTCTTGCAGCCTGAAGGTATTCTGAAAAACTTCCTCTCTTGTCTATTGTAAATGGATCATTTGACTTATCCTCCACTAAAAATGATCTTCCTCGCTACCAGCTTCCTGTAGAAGTTTAACAACCGGGACTGCTAGAGATGTCGGGAACACCGTATCAATACCATATACAATCTTGAACGAAGACATTCCAATTGACTTCTTTTGGCTTACTCTATTCGCCTATAGTCCATTAACCAATTTTTTATGCCAACTCTTCGTATTGGTTTCTAGCAGCTTTTTAATAATGTTGACCAATTATTTGTTTGAAGATTCGGCCAATTCGTTACCTTGCGGATAATATGCAATATAACTTCCTAAGGTAATTTTGTATTTGCTACAAAATTCAATCATCTTTTTGGACTTGAAAGCGGATGCGTTATCTGTAATAAGTTTGTTATGACAGCCAAAACATGACAAAATATTTGTTTCAAGAAACTAAATTATTATCGAGTTTATGGCCTGCTGAGTGGGGATTGCCTCAATCCACTTTGTGAAATAATATGTCGCTGTTAAGATCCACTTGTGCTGAGTTGAAGATGTGGGATGAATCTCTCCAATAAAATCTAGGCCCCATTGTTGAAACGGTGCACTAACTTTGATTGTCTTGAGAGGTAGAGCTGCAACTTTCTTCTTCCTGAAAAATCTGGCATTCATGATAGCTTGTGACAGTTTTATAAACATCAGCAAACAAGGAAGGCCAGTAGTACCCTGCTCTCAAAATTTTGTTAGCCGTCTTCTTCCAAAATAAGTGACCTCCACAATTTCCCTTATGGAAATCACTCATGACTTGTTGGGCTTCATCCTTGGTTAAGAAATTCAGCAAAATGCCTTCGAGATCTTTCCAATAAAGTGCATTGTTTAGAATACAAAATCTAGCAGCCTTATGTTTTAGAGTTCTACCTTTATTTTTGGCCATCTCCGGTGGTGGTGAAAGGTGCTGAAGCACATATACAATATCTGCATACCAAGGAGATTGGAGAAAAAATTCAGATACCTAAATCAACGAACTATCTTCTTCTTCTTCAAACATGGCTACAATAAAATTTATATCCAACACATGTAGATTGGACTCTGCCATTAACTTTGCTAGACCCTGCCCCTTGATTAACTTTGTTGGCTTTATCTCCTAGTCATATTCTAGCAATACTATGATCCATTTGCCTCGCCTTCCTTCTGGATCTATTTGTACCAAAACATCTTTGACTGCTACATTAGGGACATCTAGGCACTAACAAAAGCTACCTAGAATTTGTAGCAAGTCCTTATCTCTTCTTCTCTTGTAAGTTCCAGTCCTAGCTCCACGAGCTATAAATGGAACCTAAAACAATGAATAAAACATGTAAAGAAACTACTCTATCCACATAACATAATCCAATATCTCTATTCAATGAGTCAACATGGCATTAAAATACAAGAGCATAAACATAACACAAGAATTGGAAAACAAGATGTTTTTTGTATTAATAAATAAAGGAGAGAGTTAAAAATATATATAGAAGCTGGCTTTGTAGATATCTCCCTAGATGACTTGTCCTTCCTTGTCATAGAGAAAACCTTCACACTCAACCCTAATTCAAATGTATGATTGTTACTTTAGCTCAAATAAAAAACATGAGGGCACTAACAATCTCCAAAATCCAACCTAGTATTCTCCAAATTCCAACCCGGACTCCATTGGAGGTAGGTAAATTTATAGGGTAGACATGGTAATTTAGGATTTACCAATCCAGGCTTGAGATCCACTTATGAGGGAGGTTAAGCTCACCGAATAATAGATAAGATCATTAGAGTAGGATCAGATAGGAATTCAAGATCTCTATCCATGGTAAATAGTTAAAACCACCTTAGAAGCTTATGCTAGGAGAAGATTTGAAAATATTTTTTATTTTTCCCAAATTTATAGAATCAACGTACCTACAAAATGGAGCAACCTACACTGGTCAACATTCATGCTTAGGTATGAACTTGCACCCAACTGTGGTTGACAAGAACACAAGGTGTCCTGGGCCTAAAAATATGTTTTTTTAGTAGATAGACCCAAAAACTCATACCTTTTGGAGAAATTATGCTTAGGGCTTTGCAAAGGGATTATGAAAAAGTGTTCATGGATGTTGATTGATCTGATTTTTAGGATTTTTGGGCTGATATGACAAAATGACCTGTAATAGATTGCCCCCTAAAGTACAAATTCAAAAGAAGTGGTTGAGGACTAAAGTGTTTTACTTTGTGACAAGTCTAGATCAAGAATAAATAGGCCAAGATCATCATCTGTTACAATAAATATTATCATCATGATATCATTGCTGAGGGAGGCATACCCATACTCGACACATAAGATAATATTACATTTACAATGATCAATAAGTCTCATCCATTGATGCCATAGTGTGGACCCATGATTAAATTACAGTGTGGATGATCAGAGCCATAATACTATGTGATCTTGTATGAATCATGGAATTGCAACTCAGATGGATGGAACTAGATTCAAGGTCTTCTATCTCATTCGCTCAATCACTTGATTATGAGTTATCCGTGTGAATAGATGAGTCGAAGTAGAATATGGTAGACACCATCTGATTACCACCCAATGATGTAAGATATTAACAGATGGGAGAGAAACCACTACTGATGTTGATGGCTCTCAAAGTACCATAATACAATCTATGTGGTGTGAATAGATGAGTTGAAGTCAAACACCACACATAATTTTCTGGTCAAGGGTTTATGATGAACACCTATTGCCGAAAATGAGGAAACTTTCCATTGATGCATGCAAGCTCCAAGGTACCAAAGGGAGTTTCTAGGTCAACTTACTAGATAATGAGCTGATGCCGATAGGAAGTGATCCATCGTAGGAAGGCCTTGATGTATCCCCCATCAATGATACGAAACGATTATCAATATTTGAGACATAATGATGTTGATGAAGAGATGATTTAGGAACAACATACATGAACGAAGGCTTAAGAGCATTGCAGAAGATATCATCTGAAGGACTTCTCTTGAACATATCAGTGACACTTTATGGAGTTGGCAACATTGACTCAAAACCCATTATGGAGGCTTTTAATATGGTGTGATGAACCAAAGAGGTAAGAAGATTTCCCAACCCAACAGTCATGTAGATGAAGTGAAAGAGTGTCATGTTCAAGAGTGACTCACTACCATTAATACATTAAGTGTCTCATTTTCAAAATTTCCCCAACCATTTGTGGTTAGTGTCTCTTTATTTTTGATAAGCTTGAGGAGGATAACATATGCTTGATCCATAAGTTCACCCTTCAGATGAATCCTTCTAAGAATTTTTAATGAACCATTAGAAGGAGTGGTTCGGTCTTGTCATGTTCAACGATTCCAATGCTGTTTGATGTTTTTACGAGCCCAATAAAGGTACAACTCGACTTCTTTTTCATATGTAGAGAGTTTGAAAAAGAGGTGAAAAAGAGAACTCCAAAAGTTCCCTTTTGTAATTTTGTCTCTCGAGACTAAAAAGGCAGAAAATGATACTTAGGAGAACCTTTTAGTCATGTGCAACTAAAGTATTCCTTTTTCATAAACAGTCTATACCAGTTCAGAAAAGGGTTAAATTTATACTGGGTAGACATATTTTCATTTAATTTAACGAGTTTGACAATACAAGTGCTCAGAAATATTTTCATGTTTTGAGATTTTGAAAAGATCTCAAAGAGGACTCCTCCTAGTATAATAGGTAAAAATTAGTTTCGGTCATGATGAAACTACTCAAAACATGTAGAGGTCAAGAGGTTGGCTAATCAGACCACTCATCGTAGCGGTTGCTCAAGCAAAGGCAAAAAACCAAGTGAAAGTGTATGACCATCCAAGTAGATGGCGATGATGGAATGAGAAAACAAAGGTACATATGGGATAAACAGGCTGATAAAAAGTGGAAATCATGAGGGATAAGATGAGAATGGTTTCATTTTTACGCAAGCTCGAAACATATGAAACTATGCTTGAAATTGGTTTCATTTTTACACAAGCTTGAAACAGATAAAATATATGCTTGAAATAAGTTTGCATGCCCCCAACATAATGAATAGATTCTAGAATAAATTTGTTATATGGAATTTCACTTCCGCGGACAAAAATGAATTCCCCTAGATCTAGTGGTATGATCTAGAACAACAAAGGAGAAAAAGAATCAATGTTTTCCTTAGAGATATTGGAATATGGAAAAGGGACCTACTTGGAATTCATAGCAAGTCCTTCTCTCTTATTTGTTTGTAAGCTCCAATCCTAGCTCCATGTGTTATAAATAGAACCTGCAACAATGACTAAAATAAGCAAAGAAACTACAATATCCACATAACATAGTCAAATATCTCTATTCAATGAGTCAACATGGCATTAAAATACAAGAGCATAAGCATAACACAAGTATAAGAAAACATGATGCTTTTTGTATTAATAAATAAAGGAGAGAGTTACAACCATATATAGAAGATGACTTTGTAGATATCTCCCCAAATGACTTGTCCTTCCTTATCACAAAGAAAATATTCACACTCAACCCTAATGCAAATGGATGATGATTCCTTAATCTCAAAGCAGCGACATGAGGGCACTAGCAATCACCAAAATCCAACCTAGTAATTTCCAAAAGCCAACCCAGAGTCCATGGGAGGTAGTTAATTTATAGGGGAAGCACGATAGTTTAGGATTTACCAGTCTAGGCTTGAGATCCACTTATGAGGGAGGATAAGCTCAAGGGATAAGAGATAAGATCACTAGAGTAGGTCAGATAGGAATTCGAGATCTCTGTCCGTGGTAAATAGTTGAAACCACCTTAGAAGATTCTATAAGGAGAATATTCAAAAATATTTTTAAATTTCCTGAATTTCTAGAATCAACACACCCATAGAATGGAGCAATCTGCGCTAGTTCTCAAGTATGCAACTTACACCCAACGTTGGTGGATAATAACACATGTGCGCTGGGCCTAAAAATATGGTTTTTTAGCGGATAAACCTAGAAACTTAGACTTTTTGGAGAAATGATGGTTAGAGCTTTGCAAAGGGATTATGACAAAGTGTTTATGGATGTTGATTGATTTGATTTTTAGGCCTTTTGGGCTAATGTGACAAAATGTCCTGTAACACCTGCTATCAACTTAATAATTATTTACAATTAAATTAAAATTCTATTAAACATGCCTATATGCATAACTAGGCATGTGATAATTATTTAATACAAATAGATAATTTTTTTTGTCATAATCCCTTTCTAAAATGTTTGGGACCTCCCCCACATAAAATGCATTTGGTTAATCCTCGATGGGGGTGTCCAAACATTTTTCAAATGGGATCCCTGGGGAGGGGGATGGCGGAGGATGGTGGCTGTTGCCCCACTGACTATCTAGATAATAAAGAGGGGGGTGGCGTGGCCTAACCCCCCTCCCATGCACAAAGAGTGCGAAGGCCATATAGTTTTCTATGACTGTTAGCATTCCAATTTACTCTTGTTTTGCTTCAATGTAGAGTGGTGGGCCTTTACACCCTGAGAATGTTTTATCCCTAATGCAGGTGGGATTTTCCTCCCCCATTTTGGTGGATAGTAATTTTGCACTAATTTATGAAAAGTCCATGATTCAGAACGAAAAGTGGGAGTTTTTTTTATTTAAATTGGCATGTTAATGGTTATGTTGACAATGTAACTCTTTGTATTAGCTCCTTGGTTCTCTAGGAGATTGTGGGAGGTGGAACTAAGGAGGAAGCTGGAGGAGACAACAAGATAGAAGATGGAAATGCTGATGGTTTTATGGCTGGATGGATGTAGGTCCAAATTTGGTCTTCAGGTCTCTGGTTGCCTCGACCTTGGCTCCTCCCAAGGGTTTTAAACTAATAACATATCTCTGGGCCTTCTATATTTTTTCCCTCAATTTTTTATTATATAT